>CABHPP010001753.1:0-13704 GCA_902168425.1 Peromyscus attwateri | reverse complement strand
AGAGAGACAGAGAAGGAAACTTCATTTTGCCTATTCTTCATTCACTGTCCTTTTTATTAATGGAACTTTAAAAGTCTGTAGTCTTACTTATTTTATTACATTGTGTGTATGAGTGTCTTGCCTGCATGTATGTATATGTACCATCAGTGTGCCTGGTGCCCATAGTAGTCGGAGAAGGGTGTTGGATCCCTGAGACTGGACTTATTAATGGTTGTGAACCCCTCTATGAGTGCTGGGAATCAGATCCCAGTCCTCTGCAAGAGGAACAAGTGCTTTTAGGCACCGAGCCAACTCTCCGGCACCCACAGAAGGATATTTAACGTGAGTGAATACTCCACACTGAGTATGTTCTCCTGACTGACCTTTCTTTGATGTTCCCATCCCAGCTGTCCACTGTGTCCCCTTATACAGTTTCCCCTCTAAGTTCTTATCTTATACACACATGTGGTTTTGTGGATGTATAATCTATACACTTTTGGAACCACAACTGAGAGAAAATGTTTGAGATTTGTCTTTCTGGGACTGGCTTGACTCACTGAGTGTGAGCATATCCCATGATATCCATTCCCTACAGTGGTTGGGATGACACTCAGGGCTTTCCATTTGTCAGGTAAGCATTCTCCAGGAGGCACAGCACAGCCCCTTTCTCCTGTAATGTAGGTGTCCCCCACTCTAAATCTCCCTTCCTGGTGTGGCTTTTACGTTCTGGTATCTTGATTTTCTCTTCTCATTTCTTGGGACATTATTTTCTAATCCTATGAAGTCTTATTTGTGCCATTGTTTAGGAGTTGCTCTGTTCCCATCCCAGGACCCTCTGTGCTCCTGACTTTCCCTCTGGGCTGCTTCCTAGTTTCTTCCCACTCTGACACAGCAATTAGTTCCCATATGTGAGTCTTTCAAATGTCCTGGCTTGGCATGCAGTCTACGCCGGAGAATGGTCCTTGGACCCTTGAGTTGACCAGAGGGCTCTGTGAACGTTTGTCTATTCACATCTTTCACCAACACTGCGGTGTTTCCAGCCATTATTTCTTCAAATAATTTCTCCACTCCTCTCTGACTGCAGGTTTTGGGGACTAAAGCAATTACCATGCTAGTTTGGGTGATGGTGATCCACACAATGTTGGGCTCGGTGTGTTTTCTTCAGTCCCTTTGCATGCTCCCTGACTTAATGGTTTCATTGGTCTTTTCTTCAATTTACAGGTTTGTTCTTCTGTCTACTCAGTCTGATATCAGACATTTCCAAATATTTTTAAAATTCTAGTAGTGTAGCCTTAATAATCCTGTTTGGTTTCTTTATAGGATACTTAATTAATTTATTTATTTTCCAAAGTTACCTTCCTGATTTCTATCTATCCTTAGACTAGTCCTCAGAATCCCAGCCATGGTAACTTCATCTTGTAGTAGAGCTTACCTTTTCTTGTTCAACATGACAGACTACAGGAAAAGCAGCCATCCTTCCACACTAGGACAGTGAGTGCTGATGTCAGCAGAACCCAACAGGGCTGGAGAGATGGCTTTGCAGTTAAGAGCACTGGCTGCTCTTCCAGAGGACCCATGTTCAATACCCAGCGTCCACATGGTGGCTCAGACATGTGGTGCAAAGACAGGCATGCAGGCAAAGCACCAATACATACAAACAAATAAATAAAGATAAGAATTATTTTAAATACTGTAGGGAGCTGCGTGTAGCCACGCCTTACAGGTGGCGCTGGTTACCGCCTTCCGCCATCCCGACGGCGAGTGCTCCTCGTGTTAAACAGCTCCAGGTGAGGCTGTAGCGGAATGTGTGGCTTGCTTAAGCATGCTTGAGCCTATTGGGCAATGCCCACGTGGCGACCTGGGGTTGGCTGCCCAGAGCCTAAATAAGGCCGGGAGAGGCTTTCCCCGGGGGATCCTTCAGAAGTCAGAATATTGTTCAAAGGCCTGATTAAACTGCAAGAAGAAGAGCTCGGTGTTGTGTCTTCCTTGCTGGATGAGGGGGGCGTGACAAAATACAACTTTCCTGTGATGGTTATATACTTGGGTTACTGCTACACCCAACCTTGTCCTAAAGAGCTTCTCTCTGCAGTGGACAGTGGTTAACACAGAGACTCATCACTGCTCCAAGTGTTGGGAATAATTGACTACTGAGAGCTCTTCCTTAAACGGAACAGAAATCTGGCCCGCCCTGTCAATCTCAGGGAACAGTGTAGAAGACAGTGCGTGAAGAATGTCAGAGCTGAGAGTTGGAGGCTGGAGAAATAGGTTGTGTCTAAGAGAATTTGCTGTTCTTCTGGAGGACTCAGGTTTGCTTCCCTGTACTGACCTGGCAGCTCACTACCATCTGCAACTCCAGGTCCTAGGATTAGAATCCTCTCCTGACCTCTGTGGGCACCAAGCACACACCTTGGCAAAACACACATACACATAAAACCAAAATAAATAAATCCCTAAAAATGTTGTAAAAGTGGGAGGGCAGGAGGAGGACCGAGAAATGCTGTGTTTTGGACATGACAAGGCCACCCACTCATGAACTCTCTGTAGTGTCGGGACACGCACAAGATCAAGCCAACAAGGCTACTCATTCTCCAACAGGCAGCATGCACTAGACCCAGTGGGTCATAATTAATTAATTAATTAATGAGAGAGACAAGATAAGGCAGGAAAGAGCAAGGAATGGACAAGGAGAGGGGAGGTGTATACAATCAGGATACATTGTTACGTACATGTAAATATCCAAGAATCAAGAAAATATATTCTATTAAGGATAATAAAATAAGAAAAAACTAACGTTACGTTCCTGGTTATATGACCTAAAGAACCTAAGTCATCATGCAGTTTATACTCACACACATGTACACTCATGTGTTTCACCTTCCTCTTCACAGCAGCCAAGTTACTAAAGCAAAGGAGCCTATCAGCAGGTGAGTGGATGAAGAATCATGGCTTGTGTGCACAATCCAGCTTACTACATCCTCAGTCTACACTGAGGGTTTAGTCATTCATAAGGATGAATGAAATGCATCATTGCAGGAAAATGGGTGGAACTGAGCATTATAATAAGAGGAGTGATACAGAAAGACAAACGTTGTGTGTTTACTCTCAGAAGCAGAAGACAGCCTCTCAAAGGTCCTATAGTACAAGGGAGACTGTGTGGGAAGAGGAGCAGGAGTGGGAGGGGGAGAAGAGAGAGTATAGAAAGGTTCCCACGGTCAAGGAGATCTCGTGGCTGATAACATCATAGTGAGAACCCTTATTCGGTAAAATTAATACCTATTAATAAGAAAGAGGCTCGTGTGAGTGGAAAACATCACCCCAACAACAAATCCCTTTTCTCAGTCTAACTTTCTGTCTGAGGTGGTTTTTTTTTTGTTTTGTTTTGTTTTTTGTTTTTTGTTTTTTCGAGACAGGGTTTCTCTGTGTAGCTTTGCGCCTTTCCTGGAACTCACTTGGTAGCCCAGGCTGGCCTCGAACTCACAGAGATCCGCCTGCCTCTGCCTCCCGAGTGCTGGGATTAAAGGCGTGTGCCATCACTGCCCGGCTTCTGTCTGAGGTGTTTTGAACTGCAGCTGGCTTTGCTGTTTGGACACTAGGGGGCACTCACACACAAAAAAATGACAGAAGAGACAGCTCCTACAGGAGAGGAGTTACAGAGATGTGGGAGGATAAGATGGGGCCTTTCAGTGCCTTGGCCAATATCAAGTAAATGCAACTTTCCATGCCTGTCCACTGTTGTGGGATAACTCCCCTCCATTGAACTCATTTTTCTCTAGGGAACTGAATTTGTGTGAGTCTCTTGTACTGGTCTGCACTGTAGATTTTTAGCTCTTTGGACATATGTAGGGTACTGTGTGTGTGGTGGTGTTCTTATTTTTAATGTGGATTTTTTTTTATTGTGTGTATGTCTGTGAACCACATGCTTGCCTGTGGAGGCCAGAAGATGACATCATAATATCTGAACTACAGGGACAGACAGCTGTGAGCTGCCCTGTGGGTGTTGGCAATGGACCCCAGCTCCTAGAAGAGCAGCCAGTGTTCAGAATTGCTGAGTTATCTCTCCAGCCCTTGCCTGCCTGCATTCCTTCCCTTCTTTCCTTCCTTCTTTCTTTCAATTTTAACTAATATAAATGCTGTGGGTTCAGAGTGCAGAACACACACTGTGAAACATGTACATATTATAAGATGGCTAAATCAAGTTAATTGACATGTGGATTACTTCATACAAAAATAATAAAGTTGTCAATTTTGTGTGAAGAACACTAAACACCTACTTCTAGAGCTAGGTCTGGTGGTGCATCCTGCAATCCCAGTACCCAGGAGGCAGAGGCAGAAAGTTCACAAGTTCATAGCCAGCTTGGAATAGAGTAAGTTCAAGGCCAGCCTGAGTAACTAAGCAAAACTCGTTCTCCAAATAAAAAATAATCAGAGGACTTGAGACAGTTCAAAAGCAGAGCACTTGCCCAGCGAGTCCTCTGCCCTAGCTTCTACCTTCAGCACCACTAACAGGAAGTCTCATTTTGGTAGCTTTCAAAGTAGAACATAGTGCTGTTTGCTGTAGGCACCCTGTTCTGCAACGCTCCTCTTACCTGACAGACATGTTATAGTCTTTCAGTAACAGCTCCCAACACACAAGCCCACTCCCTGCTCACTGCTACCCTAACTTCTACATCATATCAGGTTTTTTTATTCCTCATGTAGGTGAATTCACACAGGACTGGCTTTCTGTAACTGGCTTATTTTATATAACATACTGCCATCAGGTTCTTCCATGTGTTCACAAATGACTATGTTTCCTTCCTTTTAAGACACCGTATCAGTTTACTGTGTGTGTTACTCCACCTTCTGTATCTCTCATCCCTCTGTGTATCTTAGGTTGATTTCATATTTTGACTTTTTCAAAAATGCAGCAACAACAGGGGACATGCATCTGTCTCTTGGGCATAAAGATTTTATTTTCCTTGTCCACATCTAGTCGTGTTTCTCACTTCTTGAGATGGCACCATGTTTTTCAAGATATCCACTTTAATTCATACTCTCACCCATGCTGTACTGGGAACCCTTTACTCCTCATCCATGACATCATTGATCTTTTATCTTTTTGATAGCAGTCATTGCAAGAGCTGGAGAGAGAGGCTGTGTGGTTATGAGCACCTGCTGCTCTTGCAGAAGACTCAAGTTCCATTCCCAGAATGTATGTCGGAGAGTTCACAACCACCCAGACTGCAGCCTCAGGGGCTAGGACACCCTTTTCTAGCATGTACAGGAACCTCCACCAATGTGCACGTGTGCATAGACACACACAAAGACACACATACATAAACATACACTAAAATTAGACTTTCAAAATCAAGTCATGACACTGAAGGGATAACTCAGCAGTGAAGAGCACTGGCTCCTCCTCCAGAGGACCCAGGTTCAGTTCCCAGGACCCACATGATGACCTACAGGCTTCTATAACTCCAGTTCCAGAGAATCTGTCACCCTCTTTATCTTTGTAGGCACCAGGAACACACATGGAAAACATCCATATTAATAAAATAAAAATGAAAAGAATAAATGAACCAGTCATTGTGACCAGAGTGATCAGGGCTTCTGGGGCTTCTGTTCTTTCAACACCCCAACTGTGGGATCTGAAATTTATCTCTAGTCCATTTTTAGTTGGGTTGTATCTTCAGTATGAGATCTAATTTCATTCTTCTCCCTGTAGAGATCTTTCGTCAATTTCAGGTTGTAGGGTCAGGTCTCTAAGAGGATGGGAGATCCTTAAAGGGCTCTGGAGATCCACACAAACCCCGCTTTCCCTGCCCCACCAGCCAGACTTAGACCAATTACAATTTGACAGTTCATGGAGCTACCAAGATTAAACTTCATCTTTGTGGCCCTAAGGGCTAAACCCAGGTCTGAGGAACTCTGTTATTGACCAAGCATAATTCAGCACTCCTAACCTCTCCAAACAGAGGAAGGCACTTGCTCTCACCAGACTCCTGCAGCATCTAGTTCCTCAGCAGCCTGTGCTTTGGGAGAAGAGGCTGTGGAGATGCCAAGGAGCCAAAGATACTAGGAGGGCCAGAAACTATCAGGGGTTTACCTGAGAGGGTGGGTTGAACCATCAACTCTTATTCATCCCAGAACAATAAATAGGACCTGCTGTTGGGGCAGACAACACCTGATGTTGGGGTAGGTACAGAAAAGAAAGAAAATGGGTCTGCAGGATTCTGGTACCAACCTGGCTCACACTACCGTGTCCTGGAATGTGAGTTACTTGAAGTCCCTTGTGCCCAAGAGAGTGAACTTCGGGTTGTACAGCCCCTTCCAGAGTAGGAACGTTGCAAGGATGAGAGTTCCTTCAGCTCTGAATGTGTCGTTTCCTGGAGGAATATTTAACCTCTTTGAGTTATGGTTTTTTTTGGGGGGGTTGTTGTTGTTTTGTTTTGTTTTTGTTCATTTCTTTCTTTTTATGGAAGAGATAAAGTGCTTTTGTTCCTTCCTCTTTTCTCTCTCTTTCCAGGGCTAACTGAATTCTGGCGTCCAGCCTTCTTCCCACCTCAGCCACCCAAATACACATGATTATGGACACACCCATTTCTCTGTTGTTATTTATGGTTCAATCTGTTAACATCTGAGCTAAGGTTCTGCATCTGTGATGTTCTTCAGAGCATCATTGTTGATGTTGGTGTCAGTTTACAACAGAGTCACGAAATGAGTGGGAAGTGCTGGGCCACATCTCAGTGACAAAGCTCTGCCCAAACATGTGGACTGTTCTTCATAAAACTGCTGTGCAGCACATACATTAAATTACAACTAAAGGAATGACCATTTCACTGACATAATGAGCTTTCTTTCCACCATGGCAGAGTTCATCATGGTCTGCCATCTGGCAGAAATTGAAGTAGAAAGTTCAGTATCTCGTTTGATATTGCCATCACATCTCCTTTACAATTAGTTTGTAAAATAATGATTACCAGCTTCTGTAAAAACCCTGAAAATTGCAACTTTTTAAATGAGTGTTTTGCCTCATGTATGTATATGTACCACACATCTGCCTGGTGCCCACAGATTTCTGAGGATGGATCCCCTGGAACTGTAGTTATGAATGTTGTTGAGCCACCGTGCTGAGAACTAAACCTAGGTCCTCTGCAAGAGCAACAAGTGCTCTAAACATCTTCACCATCCCCAGCTCCTGTAAACTGCTACTTAATTTCATATTCATATTAATGTACCAGTTCTTAGTAATATCAGGACAGCTGAGGGGAGAAATGGCTTCTGAATGGTTAGGGTACCATACATGAGGGTCAGGCATCGTTCTGACTGAGGCTTGAGAATACTAATCACATCTACAGATTATTTATTTATTTATTTTTAATTTTTTAATTTTTCTTTATGCTTTTTGAGACAGGGTCTTGCTATGTAGCTTTGTCTGGCCTGGAACCAACTATGTAGAGCAGACTGGCCTGGAACTCACAGAGATCCACCCGCCTGAGCATTCCAACTGTTGGACATAAAGACAGGTGCCACCACTCCTGGCGACAGCTACTGATTTTCATTAGGCACATAAGTTCTCTCATAAATTCCCTCAATTCTACACATAGATGTAGTTCAGGAATATAAAGGTCTATTAGAATGGAAGGTGGGAATCTTGACAAGATAAACAAAATCTAGTTAAGTTGCAGAAGGAAAAAAAAATAGAATCCTGAAGAAAAATCTTACAGAAACCAGTTTGACTCTAGGAATCCAACACAGATGAAAACAGGAGGATGTACCTGAATCTGTGACTCCTTATACAAGAAGGTGCTGCCTAGAAGGGAGCAGTTTCCTTTCTGCCCAGTTAGAAGCTGCAGCCCCGCCCTGTTCTACACACTGCTGAGCAGTCTCAGTTCCTCATTCCTTCCCAGGACTTCCTGTCCAGCCCCCTCCTTAGGCCCCGACCTAAGCCAGCACCCTGGTTCACTCTCCACAAGGAAAGGGGACAGAAGTCACATCTCACACCAAAGTGCAAAAGGAAAAATGCCCCTGGGATTATTAAAACTCAAGGGTGCTACTCTGCAGGCACATTTTATTGTGGAATATTAGTTTCACTAGGCAAAGATGTGTTATATGTGTTTACGATGTGCAATATTACTCTAAGTGAGTAAAGCTGTGTTACATTTGTTTATTCTGCATATGTTTAATTATGTAAAGATGTGTTGCTGTTTCACCTTGCCTGCCTAACATACCTGATTGATCTAATAAAAAGCTGAATGGCCATTAGCTAGGTAGGAGAGTGATAGGTGGAGATGGCAAGCATAGAGAATAAGAATAAGCCCCCCCCCCACACACACACATCTATTTGGTTGAGAACAGGGGTCCTCAGATCTGTTTTGGGGGTGGCGAGCCCCTCATATGTTTGTGGTCAACTAACACTGTTTCCTTGGGAAAACTGTTTGCCTTTCTGTCAGAATGTCTGCCTATATGAATGTGTGAATGTGTGAGAAGTGTGGCCACAGTATGCATGTTTTATGCCTGCGCTTGTGTGTGAGTTGTGACTCCTGTGGACAGCCTTTGGGGCTGAATGGCCAGGAGAAGACAGAGGGCCCTTTTGGTTGAATTGGGGCAGACTAAGATACTCCTCCATTGCTTCCTTGCTCTCTGACCGGGAGCACAGGCAGCAGCAAGCTGGGGAGCACACAGCTGTGGTGTGGCCAGTCAGGTGGGCATGGCCAGGGCAGCCCAGGGGCTGATGTGTAGACCCAGGGTGTCACCAAGAGGCTGGGAGGTAGGGCAGGCCATGAACACCATGGCTCATACATGGCAGGTTCCAGGCTGGCCCCTGAATGGGGAGCCTTGGGGTGGAGACTTTGCAGCATGGAGTATGTGACAGATAGGGAGGCCCAGATGCTACCATGGGGACTAGGCATGGCCAGATGCTAGGGTAGGCTATGAGCACCTCAGGCCTAGACATGACAGGTTCAGGGCCAGGCCCTAAGTGAGAGGCTTGGGGGGGGGGGGGGAGGGGGAGCAGTGTGGAGCAGGAGGGGCCTCAAGTAGCTGGGAGCACTTGACGCAGACATGCTATGGGACTTGGAGCTGATAGAGAACTGCCCCAAATGAGGTCACAGCTCTGGAGGGGCACGGGAAGGGCATAGAGTCCCTCCCAGTCTGCTGTTCTCATGCACTTGAGAATCTGGGGTTAACAACAATCTTTTGTCCCCATGCTTTGTGCTGTCCCCTTCCTCTCCCATGATGATGGATGGGGCTCCCAAGACCTTCCCTGGGGCTGCCACCAAATCTGTCTGAGGTTTGGCGCCAAGGGCAGAATGGAATGTCACTGCTTATGTTTGCTAAGCTATGGTGGCTATGTTATAATGCTGTAGCCAGGGCTGCCTTGATCATTCAGATCCAGTAGATTCTGCATGCCAGTACAGAGTTGATGCAAATTTAGAGTTATTCTTGCTATGGTATATGCATACATTTCTGCTCTTGTTTAAAATATTGTAGCTTTACAATATATTCTAGACTACTGAGGGAAACCACAAGAAAGACTTTGGTAAGAGTTTTTGTGTTTGAAAAAGGAAGAGAGATATTTGTCTGAAGTAAATGGGGAATCAAAGGAACAGACTGAGGGTACATGGAAGGTTGTAGAAGGTCGGGGGGATGTGATGTGAACTATGTTGTGGTTTCTTATATGGAAGGTTGTAGAAGGTCAGAGGGGATATGAACTATGTTTGTTGTGGTTTCTTATACCTGCAAATACTGAATTTAAATGTTAATTATGGTTGATTTTAATTTCAAAATTAGCTGATGACTCTGTAAACTGTTTATGATTAAAAAATGGATATATATATGTATATGTATACATGGACATGTATGTGACTTGGATTTAACTACATGTGTGAATGTAAGCTAGCTTTAAATGTATGTATGTGTATGTAACTTGGATCCAACCGTGCATATGTGTGCAAGTAACTATTGTTTACAAAAACATGTTTTAAACAGCAACCACGTGGCTTTCCTAATTTTTGGCTGGTGACCTCATCATGATGTAGGCAACCATGTGGCTGGCAGCCATCTTTTACTAAGGTTACAAAGATTTATTCAGGTTAACAAAAAGCTAACTTAGAGATTTACACCTAAGTACTTATGTCTTTGCCAAATGTTCAACAGCAAGCTTCTAGAGAATTTAAATAGATGGCTACATGTGTTTAATAAATAAGGTATTTGATAAATATTAAAGCTTCATCTCATTGCATTTATATATAAGAATGTACCCTGCTCTGGCAGCTAAACTTTGTAATCTAAGTGTCACCCAGGTGATAGTCACCAGAAGCTGGGATATTCATTTCTTGTGATGTAACAAGACAATGACCTAGGCAAAGGTCTTGGAACAGCTTCTGACTCCATGAGTCTCAACCCTTTGGGGGTTGAAAAACCTTTTTACAGGGGTAGCCTAGGACTACCTGTATGTCAGATGTTTGCATTGAGGTTCAACAATGGCAAAACTGCAGTTATGAAATAGCATTAACAAAGTTAAGAACCAGTGACTTGGAGAATGCTTGTCCTTACTCAAGGTCTATTCAGGCTTAAGAATGTATGCCTAGCCTCCTTGTCTTTGCTAAATTCGTTAAGCTTAAGCTATTTGGATAAACTGAGTCATATAAATGTTTTATACTGATATTTTGTTTTGGTTTCTTTACTGAAACCATATATGATACTAGAAGAGCTTTAATTTAAAATCATTGTTTTTAAGGCTACTTATTGTAGACTGTTGGAGAACATAAGTAAATAGTCATCTTATAAATGATCAAGTTTTTTAATTGTAGTCATGCTAAGTACTGATGTAATTAATTACAGGGATAAGCTTTGCTTAGTCCCTTGCATATGTTTTCAGGATTGAGCTTAAAACAAGTAACTAGAAACAAAGTTTGTCTATTCAGATATACTTGGACAGCCCTCATACTTCAAAGACCTGAAGAATATAGCATTTAAAATGTTGATCTAAAAGCTTATTATATCAGACACACTTCCAGAACTTAGCAGTGATCTCAGGTTTCCAAAGAAGATTTTGTATGGGGCACCACAACTTCCCCGCCTGGATTACGGCAATGCTGACTACAGGGTAAGATGCCCCCAATGCAACGCCTGCCACTAGGATCTGGCCCTAGTAGCAGGACAAGTAGCAGGACACTGAAAATTGATTGCACCCCTTTTTCCTAGATAAAGTAAGAGCAGTCTTCCCCAGTTCCCTCTTCTACAGAAAAAAACTCTGCCTTATGGGCCTGATGGCCAAAGAAGATTGATGCTGTTCTAATACTTGTGCCTTCAATGCTATGGAGACCTGGGTATAGACTGGTCCCTGTCATTTATAGAATCAGAAGCTGCTTGTTCTGCACTCAGATATAATTTATCTTTCTCAGATCTCTGATAGTACTGACAGCTAGGCTAGCTATAACTTTGTCAGCTTGGCAGCATCAGACAACCAGATCCTTCCACAAAGCTATAGCCAGCTTTTTATCTCATTTTTAAGAAAATGTTTTAAGATATATAAAGATCTGAGGATGTAAAAGCTTATAGGCTTTGAGGATCTCAGAAAATGATTTAAGATATAAATGCAAGTTGTAAAGAGATAAATAAATGATTTACATTATGAGAAATGTTTCAAATTGCTCTCCCCTTCTATGATATAACATTTCAGAGCTTAACATCTAATAGAGTTCTGATTAAGCTGGTAGAACAATGACTACTTACTGTTTAGTCACAAGCTCAACATTTTAGATTGATTTTGGTTGTCATCTAAATATAAACTTAAAAGTGCTTCTCATCAGGCCAAAAAAAATCTCTGTCCAGTTTATACCTGGCTCTCTGGATAGAAGGAAAATGCACATACTTTTAACCCAAATCTGTAGTTCTTGCTAGGACTCAAAGGTATGAGTCCACTTCTGCTGTATTACAGATACCCATCACCTGCTTTGTCTATGATGTGGATTTTGATACAGATTGGTAATACTAAGGTATCTAAAAACTTTTTTGTCATTTTATAAGATAGATTGTCTAGGCCTCAGAAGATTTAAAGAGTCATAAAACCTGGATCCACTTCACAGGGGTTGGAAGGACTCCAGATAAGTACAGCTTAAATTTACTCCACTTGTCTATTCCTAAGGATTGTATTTTCTCTCTCTCCTAGTCTTGGGACTCTTGCTCTAACCAGTTACTAAGAATGTGGGCCTAAGGGTTCCAAATAAGTTCATAAATTTTAACTTCTGTTCATAGTTTAAATTTGTCTCAACAGGTTTCCACTTGGCTGGCAGACACCTCCAAGCTTCAGTTGTTGACCACATTGCTCCAGATGATTATGAGCTCTGGACTTGCTAAAAAGCTGACGTGGGCCAGTCCAGCCAATGTGATTGTTCCCTGTCTCTACAGCTGGGTCAGATGGCCACATGCTGCGGACAGATGCCCCATTGTCCAGCCTATGACTAGCCTTTGAACCTTTTTGGGGGCCCTGACAACAATGCCCCAATGCCAGCTCAAAGCAGTCCCAGAAGAGATTACATTATCCCATGTTCCCTGTCCAGAATAAGGCTGAAATGCTGGGTCAAAAGGAAACTCCCTGGCATAGGGGCAAGATAGCCAACTATAAAGCTCATTGACATACCAGGAAAACACATTTAGAGTTGTCAACAGATAAATTTATTAACTAAAATGGTTCTGCATTAAGATATGACACTTGAACCTCTCTGTGCAGAACCAAAGAGGTATTATATAAGATCACCATCTGGTTGTACTCAAAGATCAGAACTCCAGGGCCTTAAGAATCACAATAGATATTGATGTTGCTACCCTAGAAAAATCTGTTAGCTGATGGTTCTTATGTCCCAACACCCTTGAACCTCTGGACAGGTAGGACTCATGGTTGAGACCTGTCATTGAAACTTGTGAAAAGGGGAAATGAAGGCAATATAAAGGCCTAGACTTGACTTTACAGACTCCATCTTAGGGAAAGGCCACCATCCTAGACCACCTGGTGACCAGGGCTTCTACTTAGTTCCAGGAAGAACCTCAGGAATGTTCCATGACAACTGAAACAGATACCATAGAAGCAGCCAATTAAGAAACAGGGCAGTAAAGTTAAATAAGATCCAGATGCTCCTGAAGATATCCTGTTGGAGGTTTATGGCCCTTGAAGATATCCAGATAATCCTGTCAGTAGGTATGGTTCCCTGCCAAAAGTCTAGCCCAATAGTTTCAAATGTGGTTTTGTGCTGAAAGTCTAGACCAATAGTTTCAAAAAATCACCTTGCCCCATATCTCTTCTACCCAATCCCAGAAACTGCCAAGGCATGTAATTCCTGGCTTGTAGTTTCTTCCTTTAAAAACCCTCCAACCCCTGAGCCCGGGGGCACTGCATTTCCCTCCATCTGTCAGGCAGTGGCCCAAGTACAAACCCAACAATATAAAGACCCTTGTGTGCTTGCATCAGAAACCAGGTCCTTGGTGGTCTCTAGTGGTTTTGGGGGACACGGGTACAACATTTTCTGTGGAACAAAAGAAAACAACCCAAGCCTAGACCACTCTTTCTCTCCTGGGTTGGAAATCTGCATTTCTCATGGGAAAGCAAAGTTATCGCCTTCTAAATTACAACCTTCCCAAGGGGCTGACTTATTTTCTGGCTTAAGAGTATGCAGTTCCTCCCCTTTCAGGAGCCAGGCTTTCTTACCAGACAACATGGTGAATGCTCTAAGAGGATACAGA
>CABHPP010001752.1:66886-80484 GCA_902168425.1 Peromyscus attwateri | reverse complement strand
TCAGTGGTAGAGCCCCTGCCTAGAATCCCCCAGTGAGGGGCTGGGGGTGTGGCTCAGTGGTAGAGCCCCTGCCTAGAATCCCCGAGTGAGGGGCTGGGGTGTGGCTCAGTGGTAGAGCCTCTGCCTAGAATCCCCGAGTGAGGGGCTGGGGTGTGGCTCAGCGGTAGAGTGCTTGCATAGAATCCCTCACTGAGGGAGGGACTGGTACTCTGGCTGACCTGTGGAGCACAGCATGGATAGATTGTCAATAGACTGGGCGGGCTTATTGAAAGAAGCCATTTACAAAAGGCTAGTACAGCACAGCTCCATTCACAGTATTGTAGGAAAGGCAAATCTAACCTATAGTGACCAAAGTAGATTAGTTGATACCAGAGGCTGACAGGGCTGGGACTGTTTGCTGCAGGGAACTCTGGGAGACAGACATGTTCTCTCTCAATCAGGGGTATGGGGCCACTCCCCTCTAATCTCAGCCCCAAGGAAGTGGAGGTAGGAGGATCAGAAGTTCAAGTCCATCCTCAGCTATACAGTGGATTTTGAGGCCAGCCTGGGCTACTTGAGAAACAAAAAGATGAATCTCACTATAACCTCAACCTGGAACACAACGATGCTCCTGCCTCCGTGAGTGCTGGCATTGCAGTCCTGAGTACCACACCAGGCTTCACTTTCTTATTTATATTCATCAACTGATAGGAAGGGCCTCATCCTTCCATCCAGTGTACCCATCCATGCCAGCTGGTCATGTGGGCCACTTAGTTGCCTTGTTGGCTACCAGATCAACTGTTGGAGTGTGAGGTGAGGGTGATCAAATGCCAATGCCCATGTCCCTCGTCTCATTGTGTCACAGCCTCACAGGTAAAGGGAAGTTCAAGAGAGGAAGGGGGTTGCCAAGTCTAGACTGCACACACTGAGGTATGAGGCGGTGCGTTGTCAGCTGCAGCTCATTCATCTTGAGGGGAGGAGATACAAATGCTATTTCTAGGTACGAGTGGCCTGCTTGGGGATGGAGAGGTGGTCCAGTATTATGAGTGCATACCATTTTTTTTTTTTTTTTTTTTTTTGGTTTTTCGAGACAGGATTTCTCTGTGTAGCTTTGCGCCTTTCCTGGATTTTGCTCTGTAGCCCAGGCTTGCCTCGAACTCACGGAGATCTGCCTGGCTCTGCCTCCCAAGTGCTGGGATTAAAGGTGCGCGCCACCACTTCCCGGTGAGTGCATACCATTCTTGCAGATGATCCCAGTTTCGTTCCCAGCACCTGTGTCTAGCAGCTCACAATGACCTGACGCCCTGTTCTGACCTCCTCTGGTACAAGCTCACACACTCAGCATTCACTCACACAGACAAACACTTATACATAAAAATGAAATATATAAAAATGGAGCGGGGACTGGGAGGGAGGAGGAGGGCCGGGCTTTGGAGAGCTGACTCAGTGGTTAACAGCTCTTACACACATAACCACATTCATAGGCAGAGCTTTTTAAAAAAACAAATCCTTTTTAATATTACTATGGAGACATAACTAGACACAAGTAACTGCTGCTTTAAAAGCGAACAGTCTAGCAGGGTGGTAGTGGCGTACACCTTTAATCCTGGCATTCGGGAGGCAGAGGCAGATCTCTGAGTTCAAGGCCACTCTGAGAGTGAGTTCCAGGACACCCAAGGCTAAACAGAGAAACCCTGTCTTGAGGAGAAAAAATATATACTAAAGGAAGAAAATGAAGGAATCAGGAACTGTTTTGACACATCTGATATTGGGAAAATGATCATATTACAAAAAGTAATCTACAAGCCGGTAGTTGGTGGTGCACACCTTTAATCCCAGCACTTGGGAGGCCGAGGCAGGCAGGTCTCTGTGAGTTCGAGGCCAGCCTGGGCTACAGAGTGAGTTCCAGGACAGGCTCCAAAGCAACACAGAGAAACGCTGTCTCGAAAAAAAAAACCGAAACAAAAAAGTAATCTACAGAATCAATGCAATCCCCATTAAAATCCCCATGACATTCTTCATAGAGAAAAAGAAAAAAATAATCAAAAATTGAAGAGATGGTTCAGTGGTTAAGAGCACTGGCTGCTCTTCCAGAGGACCCGGGTTCAATTCCCAGAGCCCACTTGGTGGCTCACAACTGCCTGTAACTCAGGCTCTAGGAGATCTGCATGTATGCAGTGCACAGACACACACAGGCAAAACACTCACACACACAACATAAAAATAAATCTTTGGAAGGGAGCTCCCAAACCACCGAACAATGAAACCAAAAAACAAATGTACTATCATATGAGATTTTAATCATAAAAGAAAGCTGGGCACCAGGTTCCTGTGGGACTCTTTTATCTTTCCAGTTTTTCTGTGAAACCATTCCCCAAGATAAAACATATTTTTTAAAAATGAAAAGGAAACACAATAGAGATGGTAACGTGGTCATGTTCATCTCAGCGGACAAGAAAAACAGGTCACAAACTCTCCTGGGACTCAAGAGAACGTTTCTGTGCTCAGCAATCCCTTCCAAAGCCCCAGGATTTCCCATGCAGGGCACATGGACCAGATGTGGCAGTGGCCTGGTGTGCTCGGGTCTCCTTCTCGGGCTGTGGCTGGCCTTTCTGTGAGTCCCCTGGAGCAAAGGCCTTGCTGTTCTGTGTGAGGCTCTGGAGGGATGTGCTGGACTGAACGAGGAAGCTTCCCTTCCGGTTTCTTTCTTCACATACTCTACAGTTGGGCGGTAGCTAACTATATACCAGTGACCTGGGCTGGGGAGGTAACAGGATCCAAGAAAATCCTTGAGGTTTCTAGAGTTCAAATTTCGAAGATCACAAAGAACAGTTAGAAAATGCATCTACAGGGTAAGTGTTAAGATCTGTGTGTTCTGGGATGGGTGTGGTAGTGTGGTGTGTGGCCTGTCACACCAGCACTTGACTGGGGGGTCGGCCTGGGTTACATAATGAGACCCTGAATCAGCAAACCAAGATTAAAAAAAAACCAAAACCAAAAAAAACCAAGGCCTGGTTGTGGTGGTGGTGACCCATGCCTTTAATCCCAGCACTCGGGAGGCAGAGGGAGGTGAATCTCTGAGTTCGAGGCCAGCCTGGTCTACAGAGCGTGTTCTAGGACAGCCAGGGCTACACAGAGAATCCCTGTCTCAAAAAAAAAATAAATAAATAAAATAAAAATAAAAATAATTTTTTTTAAGGCAGCTAGGGGTCTGGAGAGACAGACAGCTCAACGGTTAAGAGCACTAACTCTTCTTGCGGAGGACCCAGGTTCGGTTCCCAGCACACACACACACACACACACACACACACACGTGGTGGCTCACAAACAGCTGCAACTCCAGTCTCAGGAATCTGATGCCCTCTTCTGGCCTCCATGGGCACCAGGAATGTACATAGTGCATAGATATACATGTAAGAAAAACACTCATACACAGAAAATAAAAATAAATAAAAACTTAACCAAAAAAAAAAAAAAAAAAAAAAAAAGGGCAGCCAGGAATAATGGTGCATGCCTGTAACTCCAGCTCAGAGAGGCTGAGGCAAGAAGATCACTAGATCAAGGTCAGCCTGTGGAGAGAATAGGAAACACCACTTGTCATGACAAAGAATGGAAATTGGAGTGTTTGTCAGTGGCTGGATGGGGGAGAAACAGGATTTGGAGTGTTGAAAGGAAGACAAGGAAGACAGGAGGGGGAGGGGAGGGGAGGAAAACACAGGCTGCTGATGAGCTTCTCATGCATGCAAGGCTGCTCCCCATGGGCTCCCCTCTGCATGGAGATGAAGACCAGAGGTTCACAGAGGCCTGTGACTTGCAGTCACCACACAGGAAGTGGCGCAGCTGGGCTTGGCCCCTAGTCCTGCCTGGCTGCAGGCCTTAGTGCTCTGTGGTGTGGACTCTCCCTGCCAGGCACATCCACAGCCTGGCCGAGAACATGCCCATTCCATGAGACCCTCGGTCCAGTCCACAGTGGTGTCCTGAGGGAACTCGGCAGCTTTGTGTCTCCACAGCCTTGCGTTGGCCCTTCACGACAGGCCCGCACTGGTCAGCATTCTCTGCTTATGTATCATTTGGGTTGGGTGACCTGGTTTCTCTGCCTGATTCATCGCCGTCCCCAACGTGTCCAGCCGGGTCAGAGCTTGGCATGTGATAGCCTTCCTAAGGCCTCTGTTGTGCTGGGCCACATCAGGCCTGTCCTTCTCCAATAGGAAACTGAGAGATGCCCATCCCAGGACAGCAATGACCCGGAATGGGCTAGGAAGAGGACGCCAAGGACCTCAGTCCTCCAGTGTAAACGAAAGGCACTGGTCACTATCGCAGAGTCCCGAGCCCGGGAAGGAGACAGACTCATGATTGAGGTAGACAGTGAAGGCATTGGGGACTGAAGTAATTGTGGAGCCCAGAGACCTGGCCTCAAGGGGCACTCACCAGGGAGGACTATGAGGAGGGGACAATCAGGAGGAAACCTAAGGTAGAAAAGATGTCAACGCCGGTGGTGGTGACCCACGCCTTTAATCCCATCACTTGGGAGGCAGAGCCAGGCGGATCTCTGTGAGTTCGAGGCCAGCCTGGGCTACAGAGTGAGTTCTAGGGGGGAAAAAAAAGAGGTCAACCCTGAGCCAGGCATGGTAGTGCACACCTAGAATTCTAGCATTTGGGAGGTGGAGGCAGGAGGATCAGAAGTTCAAGGTCATTCTCAGATACATAGGGAGCTGAGGGCCAGCCTGGACTACATGAGGACCTGTCTAAAAGCACACTGGGGGTGCGGGGCTTTCAACCCGGAGGCACTTCAGAGAGTGAACTCAGGAAGCTCAGACAGTGAGTGCCTCACTCCTGCAAAGGGAAAGGTAAAATGCTTGATGTGTTCTGTGAGCCTTTGATTGAGTGACAGGCAACTGAGGCTAAGACCTGAAGAGGCTGAAAAATGAACTGCTCAGCACAATGGAAGAAGAGTTATGAGGGGAGCCACAGGGCAGGGATCTGCTGAGGTCAGCCTAGGCCATCTCACGGCTCCAGCCAGTCCTCACTGTGGCATCCAAGGTCCATGTAATCCGCCACTGCTCTGTCCTCTTCCCCTCTCTCCCTCCCTGTTGGGTGACAGCCACAGCAGCCTCCTCAGCCCAGGGGGAAGTACTGATCTGCCTCAGGGCCTTTGCGCTGGCTGCGCCTCTGTTTGGGACGTCCTTCCTGCCTTACCTGTGTCCCTATCATCAACATCAGTCCAAATGTCACCCATCTCCCTGCAAACAGACACTGTTCCTTCCCCCAACCCCAGCACTTATCCCTTGTAAGCTGTTTGTTATTTAAGTCCCTGCTTCCATGTGCGTCCTGTGAGGGCAGAGATCTGTCTTGCTCCTTTCCTGGCATGATAGATGCTCAGTGAATCTTGGCGGGATCCGTAAAAGGAGGAAGAAGAGGAGGAGGAGGAGGAGAAAGAGGAGAAAGAGAAGGGGGCGGGCATCGAGGGGAGAATGTAACAGATCTGTGTGCTCCTGAATCCTGGCAGCTGTGCCTTGGGGGAGGCAACAGTGTTACCCTATCCTCTCTGCCTGGAGAAGATAGTACTGGCTGGGAAACTGAGGCACAAGTACATCATGGGTCAAGCCAGGGACTAGATCCAAGCGAAGACAGAACTAGATAACCCCGCCGGCGACTCCTTCATGAGGGCTGTGCCCACCTTGCTGAGCCCAGCACAGGACACCCTTCAGGGGAGGACAAGCAGAGAGATGGCCCAGTGGAAGTTTATCCAGGGAGCCACGGCTGTAAGCCTCTTTATTCTGAGGCACATGGGTTCCCTGCCCTGTCAGAGCCACGCAGGAGGGTGGGGCTATGTTGGCAAGGCAGCCCTGCTGGTGCCCACATACCTGCCCTCCCTCTCCAAGCAGTCTGGGCTCCGACCTCCCCAGGAGGCGAGGCAAGAGCTGTCTGGCCTCTCTCGAGGCTTCACCCTTAAGCTTCTGGATGACGGGGGAGTGGGGTCCTGCCCTGACTCCCCACCCAGGCTAGGGTACTGCCTGGGCACAGCAGCAACATGTCTTCACGAGGGAAGCCCCAGTCTTAGTGGTACATCATCCGGCCAAGCAAAGGTCTAACTATCCAGATGTCGTCCACAATCTTCCCGTCCTGTGAAGATCAGAAACAGGAGGCAGTGAGGAAGGGAAGACTGGCCTGTGGGGCCAAATCCCACTGCCACCTCTAAGGCTGGATGACCTTGGACAAGTTCCTACATCTCTCTGATTTGAAAAGTCAAGAGGAAGCCAGGAGTGTGGTGTGGTACACACCGGTAATGCCAGCACTTGGGAGGCAGAGGCAAGAGGATCTGTCCCAGGTCAGCCTGGGCTGCGTAAGAACACGCTGTTTTCACCTCCCGTTTGAGGCAGCAGTGATGTGCTATCTCTAAGGGATGGGGTGTTTGTTTGTTTGTTTGTTTGTTTGTTTGTTTGTTTGTTTGGTTAGTTGGTTGGTTTTTGGTTTTGTTTTGAGATAGGATTTCATGTAACATGTAACCAAGAATGACTTTGAACATCCCCTCCACTCTTAGGCACTCTGGACTTACAGGTATGAGCCACCATTTATGTGGTGCTGAGGATCAAACCCGGGACATCAGGTTTCCTAAGCAATCGCTCTATGAATTGAGCCACATGCCTAGCACATCTGGATGACGTCATCAGGAGCCTGTACTCCAGAGTATCCAGTGTCCATGCTGCCCTGAGCACGTTTCTTTGCTCAGCTGTCATGTTATTTAAAATACAAGGGAACTCTAGGAGAGATAGCTACCCGGCCAGCATGACCGAAGAGACAAGGGTATCGGAGCCTACACACAGTAAGCGCACTACTTGGTAAATGATGGTGCTGAAAATGTGGTCTGTGGGTCAGAGTGTAGCTCTGCTGTCTGGAACTCTGTGACCCAGGAAAATTGCTTTTCCTTTCTCAGGTTAGTTAGGTTCCTTCATCTGTGGATGGAAGAATCCTGTCCCTGTGGGAATCACTGCTGGGGGTAAATTGCTTACACTAAATACAAGACAGTCTAATCCCATGCCCAGAACACAGCAGTGCCCACTAAACTCTAATTTTTATTTTATTTTGGTATTTTGTTCTTTTCTTTTTGAGGCTATGAAAGCCCATGCTGGTCTTGAACTTGAATTCTGATTCTCCTGCCTCGAAAGCACACCACCACACCTGGCTCGTTATGATCGTTAGGAACTGCCCAGTGGGTAAAGGTCTCGCTGTTCAAGCATGAGGACCTGAGTTTAGATCCCCAGCACCCATGTCAAAGCCAGGTGTGGAACTAGAGAGATGGCGCAGTGGTTAGGAGCACTTGCTCCTTAATTGTAAGGACTGGGTTTGGGGTCTCAGCACCCAGGAGAAGGCCCGTTATCCTGTGTGTGCCTCCAATCCATTTCCAAGGAAGGTGGAGCAGGAGATACAGGTGTTGCTGGTGGCCAGATTAGCTGAGGCTGGAGCCTCAGGTTCAGGGAGAGACCCTGCCTCAAGAGAACTGGAGAGCAATAGAGGAGGTCAGCCGGGCATCCTCTTCTGGCCTCGATGTGCACACACTGTATGCCCACATACGCACACGCGCGCGCACACACACACACGCACACGCACACGCACACAAATTAAAAAGAACAGGCCTGGGGCTGGAGAGATGGCTCAGTAATAAAGAGCCCTTACTACTCTTACACAGGACCCAGATTCAGTTCCTAGTGGCTATAACTGCCTGTGACTCTTCTCCAGGAAGTCTGATGCCCTCTATAACCTCCACAGGCATCTTCACCCATGCGGTGCATGTGTATGCTCATGCACACACACATACACATAATAAAAAATAAAATATATCTTTTGATTTTTTAAAGGCAGACTCAACAATACAGGCCTGTAACCCAGCACTGGGGGGAAGGGTATGGAGACCAGTAGCCCACAGAGTCTCATGTCCAGCTGCTCTAGCTAAAATGGTAAGCTCTGATGTGGTTTGAAAGAAAATGGCCCTCACAGGCTCATAGGGAGAGGCACTGTTAGGATTCATGGCCTTGCTGGAGTAGGTGTGGCTTTGTTGGAGGAAGCATGTCACTAGGTGGTGGGCTTTGGGGTCTCAGATGCTCAAACCAGGCCCAGTGTGACATTCTCTTCCTGCTGCCTGTGAATCAACATGTGGGACTCTCAGCTCCTTCTCCAGCACCATGTCTATCTGCATGCCGCCATTACGATAATGGACTAAACTTTTGCGCTGTGAGCCAGCCCCAGTTAAATATTTTCCTTTATAAGAGTTGCTGTGGTCATGGTGTCTCTTCATAGCAATAAAACCTTAACTAAGGCATGCAAGTTCAGTGAAAGACCCCGTGTCAAACAAGAAAAAGTTTGGGGCCGGAGGGATGGCTCAGTGGTTAAGAGCACTGACGTCTTCCAAAGGACCAGGGTTCAATTCCTAGCACCCACACAGCAGCTCACAACTGTCTGTAACTCCAGTTCCAGGAGATCCAACACCCTTACACAAACACACATGTAGACAAAGTACCAATGCAAATAAATCATAAAAAAAAAAATAAACTGTAACTCCAGTTTCAGGGCATCTGATGCCCTCTTCTGGCCGCCTTGGGTACTGAAGCCAAGAGGCGCACAGACATATACACAGGCAAAGCACCCAAACACATAAAATAAAAACAAGTAAAACTTTTTTTTTAAAAAAAAAAAAGACGGAGATAGTGGAAGATGCTTAAGGCTGACCTGTAGCTTCCACACATGCCTACATGGGTGAGTACACACACATATGTGTGAATACATACGTGCGCGCACACACACACACACACACACACACACACACATACACGGAGGCAGAAATAAACTGGACTGTCACTGTTCAGGTCCACCACACATGCATCCTCCTCACTCCCATCAGCCACCTGTTCTTTCTCCTACTTTAAAGTGACTAACCTGTCTGACTTCCCACTGCCAGGTTGCTCTCAGCACTTTATATGAACCAGAAGCTGTGGTCGGCCCCATTTCACAGATGTGAACACTGAAGACCACAGGGGTCAGAGAAATTATTCACGGTCTCATGGCTGGTAGGAAGCACGGACAGGATTTGAACCCAGGCTTCCAATTTCAGTGTACATTTTTTTTTCTCTTTTGGGCTCATGGTCACTCTATGTAGACCAACTGGCCTTGAAATCTAGGTCCTATTGCCTCAACTTCCCAACTCTTTATATTTTTTATTTTATTTTGTGTTTTGTTGTTCTTTTCAGAGCTGAGGATTGAACCTAGGGCTTCTCACATGTTAAGCAGGGGCTCTACCACTGAGCCACGCCCCCAACCCCTCACTGGGGGATTCTAGGTAGGGGCTCTACCACTGAGCCACACCCCCAACCCCTCACTGGGGGATTCTAGGCAGGGGCTCTACCACTGAGCCACACCCCAGCCCCTCACTGGGGGATTCTAGGCAGGGGCTCTACCACTGAGCCACACCCCCTAATTCCTCTGCCTCAGTCTCTCAAGGGGTGGGATTATAGTCATGCCTTACCACACCCAGTGTATTGATTACTTTTTTTGTTTATTAGTTTTCGAGACAGGGTTTCTCTGTGTAGCCCTGGCTGTCTTGGAACTCGCTTTGTAGACCAGGCTGGCCTTGAACTCAGAGATCTGCCTGCCTCTACCTCTCAAGTCCTGGGATTAAAGGAGTGTGCTATCATGACCAGCTTGATTTAGTTTTGAGCCCAAGGTTTTAACCACTCAGCTCCTGCATCCCCTGGGCCAGGCTGCGCAGTTTGTAACCCATGCCCGACAGACCTGGTCCTCAGACACCTGCTGGATGTGCATGTGGGTGCCGTTAAGGATGTGCATTCTCGTGTACCCATACTCCTTCACACGCACGGCGCTCCACGGTCTGGGTTTTATAACAAAGGGAGTCAGCAACTCTTCACAGCCCTGTGGAAGACAGATGGTCAGACAACATTGGACACAGGGGCAGCAGGAAACACTCAGTGGCCTCCAAGAGCATGTCAGTTAGGACTTGGCCACAAACCTTCAGTCCCAGCACTTGGGAGGTTGAGACAGGAGGATCCCAAAGTCCAAGGCCAACCTGGTCTACATAGTCAAGTCCAAATCAGCCTGAATTACAGAGTGAGACCCTGTCTCAAAACTAAACTGGGGCAGAGTGTGGCAGCGGCACACGCACGCCTTTAGTCCCAGCACTCGGGAGGCAGAGGCAGGCAGATCTTTGTGAGTTCGAGGCCAGCTTGGTCTACAGAGTGAGTTCCAGGACAGTCAGGGCTACACAGAGAAATCCTGTCTTGAAAAACAAAACAAACAAACAATAAAATAAAATAAAATAAACTGGGACCTGGTAAGGTGGCTTGACAGATAAAGGCACTTGCCACCACCAAACCTAGCAACCTGAGTTTGGTCCCCAGAACCCACATGGTAGAAGGAAAGAACCACTCTAGCACGTTGTCTCTCACTTCCACATACAACCTCTGCACCTCTACACACACACACACACACACACACACACACACACACACACACACAAAACCCAAGCAAACAAACAAACAAAAAAAACATTAACAACAAAAAGACAAAAACAAACTAACTGGGCTGGGGTTGTAGCTCAGCTGAAAGAATGCTTGCCTAGCATGCACAATGCTCTAAATTAATCCCCAGCACAAAACAAAACCTGGCATGTTGGTGCGTGCCTTGTAATCCCAGCACCTCAGAAGTGGAGAGAGAAGAATCTGAAATCCAAGGTCAGGGGCTGGAGAGGTTAAGAGCACAGGCTGCTCTTGTAGAGGACCTGGGTTTTTGGTTCCTAGCACCCACATGGCAGCTCACAACCATCTGTAACTCCAGTTCTAGAGATATGATGCCCTCTTTTGGTCTCCTCAGGCATTGCATGCACACGGTGTGCATACATACATGCAGGCAAAACACCCATACACGTAAAATAGAATAACAAATGAATAAAATATTAATTTAAAAAGTTCAAGGTCAATTTGAACTATATAATAACTAGATATCAAGTTTGAGACCAGCCTAGACTCTATGAGCTGGTCTCAAGATTAATTAGTGAATTAAAATAAAAACCAGGGGTTGGGGATTTAGCTCAGTGGTAGAGCGCTTGCCTAGCAAGCGCAGGCCCTGGGTTCGGTCCTCAGCTCTGGAAAAAAGAAAAAAATAAATAAAAACCAGGGCCTAGGGCTTAAGGTTAGCTTGGGCTACATGGAGAGACAGTGTCTTAGGAGAAAAAAAAAGCAAGCCATAGTGACTTTACGGTGCAGGAACCCCAGATGCATTTGTTCGTTTGTTTGTTTGTTTGTTTCTCGTGTGTCTATGTCTCAGTCAGCTCACAGCTGCCTGACTGGTTGCTGGGAACTGAACTCTGGTCCTCTGCAAGAACAGCATACGCTCTTAACAGCTGAGCCTCTCTCCAATCCAT
The DNA here is from genome assembly GCA_902168425.1 of Peromyscus attwateri. Taxonomy (NCBI): domain Eukaryota; kingdom Metazoa; phylum Chordata; class Mammalia; order Rodentia; family Cricetidae; genus Peromyscus; species Peromyscus attwateri. Next base: position 69,077 of record CABHPP010001752.1, on the reverse strand, counting down.
TGTCTGTCCCGGGTCTCATGTAAGTCCATGCTGGCCTCAAAGCTGCTGTGTAGCCAAGGATGACCCAAACTCCTGATCTTCCTGCTTCCACTTCCCACGTGCTAAGAGTACAGGCTGCCCCATGATGGCTAGCTTTGTTTTGTGCTTTTGCTTGTTTTATTATTGTTATTATTATTATTATTATTATTATTTTTATTACATTTATTCAGCAAGTGTGTGTGTGTGTGTGTGTGTGTGTGTGTGTGTGTGTGTGTGTGTGTTATATTCTCTTTCCACATGTTGGGCCCTGGGAATTGAACTCAGGTAATCAGGTTTGTCAGTGAGTACCATTACTTGCTCTGGTCCTATTTTGTTTTTTGAGATATTGTCTCATACTGTAGCCCAGGCTGGTCTGGAATTCACTATATATGGCCTTGAACTCAGAGCAGTCCTCGGGCTTCCAGCCTCTGGAATGCTGGAGTTACAGGCATGCACCACCACACAGGGATTTCAACCACTGTGCTTCACCTATCTGTAACCTGCTGTGTTTCCTACCCTAGCCTCCATGTCCGTCTGTCTGATGAACATACCATCAGCAGCACCTAGTCTCCCAGTTCAGAGTGCAGCAGTGGTCGCCATAAACTAGTCTAAACCAGTCCCTTCCCACCTGCTCACCGCAGATCCTGTGATGATGTGAACCGGGCCTCGAGGATTGGTATAGGGCTTTTCCAGGCTGCCATTAAACACCTGGAGGAAAGGACAAAGTGGGTGATGGGTCACAGCTGGTCAGGCCCTGGGGAGGGTCTGACCACATGAACATCAGCCATTTGGTCCTGAGTCCTCCTGGGGCCTCACCTGGTAGTTGTAAATTGGCCATAGCCGTTCATAGGAGTGTTCATGAGCCCAGAACTCCAGATCCACACCTACGGCGGAAACAGTGACCATCAGGCTCCTGAGTGGAGAGAGACGGGCCGGGACTCCCCAGGATCACTCACCATATTTATGGAAAAGGTCCTCTAGCCCAAACAGCTTGCCGTGGAGGCCTTTTCGGACCTGTTGGGATGAGCAGGGAGGTGAGGAGGCCCGTCCCCCCACCAAGTCTCACTGCCACCCAGGGAAGGGACCTCACCCTGCTTTCATGCCTCGTGCAGTCATCCAGATCCGCGTTGGAACAGTACATAGGCCGGTGACCCATCGTGATGATCCACGGCCGAGCTACCCGATTCTTATTGGCTTTCTAGAGGAAAAAGACTGGAGTGAGGGACAGCAACAGCGGCTGAGAGGCCAGAGGGGGGCTTGCACTCGGGCCTACCTGGAGGTCGCTCTCCAGCCAACGGAATTGCCTCTCAACCAGGTGGCGGCCATAGTGGAGAAAGAAATATACCTCAGTGGAGAACGAGATGATATGGGCAGGACCAAGGTCCCAGCTACAGGGGTCAAAAGGCAAGGGTCAGAGATGGGAAGTCTGCATGACCCATCCCTCAGGGGGGTCAGTCCGCCCCTCCGTATTACCTGTACCACAAGCCTTCGTTGTCCCCTGGCATACTAAAGCGGGCCCTGTAGTTAGAGAAATTGCTGGGGGAGAAAAAGAAATTACAAGGGGTAAGGACCTGGACTCAGCAGCCTCTAACCCTACCCTCAACCTTAAGGCCCTCTGGTTCCCAGCCACCCTTAATCTCTTCTTCTTCTACCACAGACGAGGCACCTGCAGCATGAGGCACTTAAGCGAGACTCTAACAAGGACACAGCTGTTGTCACTAATCTGGCTTTTGCCCGACGCTGCAGCCCGCCACACTCACTAGCGTTGTTCGTGGTTCCCAGGACATGTCATGTATGGCACACTGGCTGCAACAGGTTCAATGAGCCGCATGAATCTGTCCCCAACGCGAGCATTGTCCTGGTCCATGTTGTAGGCGAAGTCTCCTGAGGGTAGTAGGGAATGGGGGAGAGTGAGGCTCAGGCTCTGCTTTCTAGGGTCAGGACCTGGGTCTTGATCCCTACCTCACACCTTCTCATATATGAGCTGACGCAGCAGCCCAGCTCTGTTTGCTCCCATAACACAGCTGGGTCTGGTTTGATGCTGATTTTACCAAGCAACTGTTTCTCTTATTATTGCTAGAGATTGACCCCAAGATCTTCTGGACGCTAGGCAAGTGCTCTACATCCCTAATCCCTCCCTGGGGGATTCTAGGCAGGGGCTCTACCGCTGAGC
>CABHPP010001752.1:43249-66786 GCA_902168425.1 Peromyscus attwateri | reverse complement strand
GTTTTTTGAGACAGGGTTTCTCTGTGTAGTTTTGCGCCTTTCCTGGAACTCGCTTGGGAGACCAGGCTGGCCTCGAACTCACAGAGATCCGCCTGCCTCTGCCTCCCGAGTGCTGGGATTAAAGGCGTGCGCCACCACCGCCCGGCTCCTTGGTTTTTTTAAACAAAGGTTTCACTTAAACTGTTCAGGCTGGATTTGAATTCTGGGCAACCCTCCTGCCTCAGCCTCTCCGCTGCCGGGATTGCAGACATGTGCTTCTATGCCCAGTCATTTTAATTTATTATAACATTTCTGTGTATTCTGAATGCGCCTAATAACAATAATAACAAAAAATAGGAAATCAGTGCTGGAATTTATAGGGACCAGAGCTGAGATCTTAACCTCAGACCTCATATCTGGGGTCAGCCTCAACTCCCACCCTCAGCCCCCAACCACGTTCCTTCAGAACCACCCCGCCCCACCCAGCCCATCCCAGAACTGGACTTGTGGGCACCCGTCTGCCAGCCTCCGGGCGCACCCTCGCCGGTGCCTCACCCACATGGAGCACCGCGTCAAACATGCCCTGCTGGGTGTCCCTCCGCAGCCTGGGCAGGGCCTTCGGGTTGTCAGCCCCCATGTCCCCAAACACAGCCAGGCGGGGGCTCCAGTGGACCCCGTTCTTCAAGGCCCTGAAGCGAAACCGCCGGCTCCAGCCCTGAGAGCTGCCACAACGGTAAACTGAGGGGAAAAAAACAGACCTCTGTCAGCTGGGAAGGCAGGGACCAGGACCTTTCCAGCAGGCCCCTCATGCCGCTGGAGAGGGAGGAAAACACAGAAACATCATCATCATCATCATCATCATCGTCATCATCATCATCATCATCACTATTATTTTTAGCAACAACGTCTCAGGTAGCCCAGGCTAGTCTCCAACTATCTAAGTAGCCCAGGATGACCTGGAATTTCGAATCTTCCTGGGTTGTCACACCTAATCTCCTATCCCAGGGTCTCACACGTCCGGCAGATGAGCCGCCAGCCCAGCCTCAGCGGCAGGGCTGGAGAGCTTCTGGAACATACCTCCCCCTTGCCCACTGCCAGCCAACCCTCTCACCGTACTGGACCCCGGGCACCAGCTTCCGCAGCGTCACGCGGTGCATGTACAGCTTGCGCCGCAGAATCCCCCCATCCACGAAGGTGCTGGCGGTGCCGTGGGCACGGAATGGCAGGGGCCCAGACAGCTGTATGCCAAACTGCACCTCCGACCGGGCTGGAGCCCACGTGGTCCAGGTCACTGTCATGGAGCCTGGCTCACCTGGGGAGAGAGGAACCAGAGCAGGGCCTGGGGGAGGCTATCAAGCAGGAAGTGGCGGGGGTGGGGTTAGGAGTGGGGGGTAGGGGTTGGGAGGGTGGGTGGTGGGTGGTGGGTGGTGGGAGGGTGGGGGTGGGTGGTGGGAGGGGGCGGCACTTAGCCGCAGCTGTTCAGTCCGCGCCCTCTGTTATTTCCAAGCTGGGCTTCCCTTGAAAGTGGCTTCGCCTCCCCGAGCCTCAGTTTCCCCTATATGAAACGGAATAGGGCTGTCTACCCTTCAAGGTTGTGAGGAAGCTTAGACGCATACAAATACAATAGGAAGCTGCATACTGGGTTACAGGCCCTGGAATTCAATCAACTGTGACTTGCAAATACTCTGGAGAGAAAAGGGTTGTCAAAACGGCTCAATCATTGTGACCTGAGTTCCAATCCCAAGACCCACATGGATTCCAAAAGTTGTCCTTGGAGCTAGGCAGTTCTTAATCCTAAGAGAGGAAGACATATTTCTGTGGGTTGATGCCAGCCTGGTCTACATAGTGAACTACAAGCCATCCAGGGCTACATACTGAGACCTTGTCTTAAAACAAAACAACAACAACAAAAACAAACAAACAAACAAAAAAACCCAGGCCTTTGACCTCCACATGTGTGCTGTGGCATGGGTGTGCCTACCTCCCACATGAACAAAATAATAAATGAATTTATAAAAATATTTGGGGAGGGTGGAGAGATGGCTCAGTGGTTAGAGCACTGGTTGCTCTTCCAAAGGACCTGGGTTCAATTCCCAGCACCCACAAGGCAGCACACAACTGTCTGTAACTCCAGTTCCCGGGATCTGATGTCCTCTTCTGGTCTCGGATGGCACCTGACATGAAATGACTCACAGATATACATGCAGCCAAAGCACCCATACACGTCAAATGATACAAATACATTGTCGGGAGCGGGGCTGGGGATGTGGCTCAAAGCCCAGTGAGCACAAAGCCCTGGTTCCCATCCTCAGCATCATATAGCCAGCATCCGGAGACTAAGGCAGGAGGATTGGAATTTCTTGGCCAGCCTGGACTACATAACAAATTCTGAGCTAAGCTGGTCTTACCCTGTGAGTTTCCTCACGAAAAAAAAAAAAAAAAATCAAACCTGGAGGGGAGAGGAACACACCGGCCCTGCCCTTCCCTAAGGATCTGTGGTCTGCTTTGTGTAACTCATGCTCCTGTAGATAACCATTCACCCATGCTCTGTAAGCAACCGTGAGGAAACTCACAGGGTCAGACACACACACACACACACACACACACACACACACACACGCACACACACACACACACACACACGACAGGAGAGTAGGAGGACTAGTTGGAAGAGGAAGGAGACAGTAGAGGTGGGGGATAGAACAAGTGAGGGTGAGGGGTAGGTGAATGTGACCCAAATACATTGTATACACGTCCAAAAATGTATACATTACAAACATTATATACATGTACAAAAATGGGGTAGGCAGTGGTGGCACGCGCCTTTAATTTCAGCACTCGGGAGGCAAAGGCCGGTGGATCTCTGTGAGTTCAAGGCCGGCCTGGTCTATGATTGAGTTTCAGGACAGCCAGGGCTACACAGAGGAAACCCTGTCTTGAAAAACCAAAATAAATAAAAGAGAAAATGTCGTTATGAGGTTTCTGATGTGTGATTCATATAAACTAATTAAAATCAAGACAAAACAAACCAAGAAACACCGTGACGCAGTCACTACTTTCGAGTACACCGTGCTGAGCACTGAGTCACAGAGAGGTGACTTGCAGGGTGCTGGAGTTCTGTGCAAACACTGCGGCCTTGTGCCTTTGTTTGTAGGTGACTGGTTTGGCATCCTGAGAATGCCCTGGCAGACATTAGTGAACAGGAGGGACAACCTCAGGCTAAGAACTCATAACAATGAGATTTACAGGCTGAGTCAACGTCCCTGGTCTTCATCACTGTATGCTAGCCTGCAGCCGACATGGCACACTCACGGTACCATGAGAGAGCTCCAGACAGGTGTCTGGAGGCAGCTAAGTAAGAAAGTGACGGGGAGGGGGCAAAGGCAGCGATAGGGCAGGTGGAAGCTGTGATATTCACCCTGTCTGCGGGAGGGACAGGCTCTCATACTGTATCAGGTCAGCTCAGAACTTGTTATGTAGCCCAGAACGGCCTTGCACCTGCAGTAATCCTCCTGCCTCAGCTGGGACAATAGGAGTGAGTCACCATGCCTGTCTGTAGAACAAATCTGTACACAGTGGCTTACCACCACCCACTCCCGCCCCGGCCCTGGCCCCAGAGCTGAGGACCAAACTCAGGGCCTTGCACTTGCTAGGCAAGCATTCTGCTACTGAGCTAAATCCCCAAGCCCCACAGTGGCTTTTTATATCACAGGTCAGGTTCTTTAATGACAACCTCTAATTCTCCTCTCTCTCTCTCTCTCTGTCTCTCTCTCTCTCTCTCTCTCTCTCTCTCTCTCTCTCTCTGTCTCTCTCTCTCTCTCCTTTTTTTGATGTGGTCTATTGTGGAGCTCCCTTCCTTCCTTTTGCAACTCAAACACAGATATATTAAAGAAAAATGAAAGAACTCCCAAGACTAACAGGGGCTCCAGAAGAGGAATATTCACTTCAGACTCTCAAATCAAACAACCAAATCCAGGCTTTAAAAATACCACATGGAGCCGGGCAGTGGTGGCACACACCTTTAATCCAGCACTCGGGAGACAGAAGCAAATGGATCTCTGTGAGTTTGAGGCCAGCCTAGTCAACAGAGTGAGTTCCAGGGCAGCCAGGGCAACACAGAGAAACCCTGTCTCAAAAAAAAAATAAGAAAAAAATAAAACCAAGCGGAGGGCCAGTGAGATGGCTCAGCTGGTCGGAACACTGGCTGGGATGCCCTAAAGACTTGAGTTCAAACCCAGGAACCCATGGTGGAAGGAGAGAAATCAACTCTTACAAGTTGTCCTCTGATCTCCACACAATGTGTATACCCCCTTCATACACAAGCAAGCAATAAACAAAATGCCACATGGAGTCTGGGGTGGTGAGGACACCTGTAATTCCATGAGTTCAAAGCCAGCCCAGGCCACATAGTGAGTTCTAGGTCAGCTCTCTCTAAACACCAAGTACAGCCACAGTAAGAAAAAACACCAAGTGCTACTCTAACATTAAGGTCATAGATTCTTCCGCCAGTAATTTGAAAGCACGGGTCAACTTAGCAAGGCATGGTGGAGCACATCTGTAAGCCCATCCACTTGGGAAGCTGAGGCAGGAGAATCAGGAGTTTGAGATCAGCCTGGACTACAGAGTTAGCATCAGAGACAAATCATATAGTTAGCCGCCCTAAAATTCAGGGATATAGAGCTATGAAAGCCACTGCTCACGTGTACAAAGGGAATACAGAAAGGACACCCCAGGAGCTGAGATGATGGACATATGGGGGTGGGGTGAGGGCGGGCAATGGGATTAGCATAACAGTCACAGCAGATACTTCTCCAGGTGATTATATTACATTCATGGACCCTCTCCTCTTCTCTTCTCTTCTCTTCTCTTCTCTTCTCTTCTCTTCTCTTCTCTTCTCTCTCTCTCTCTCTCTCTCTCTCTCTCTCTCTCTCTCTCTCTCTCACACACACACACACACACACACACACCTAAAATTAAAAGAACCTGATGGCTCAGTGGTTAAGAGCACTGGCTGCTCTTGCAGAGGACCAGGGTTCAGTTTCTAGCACCCACACAATGGCTCACAACTATCAGTGATCCGATTTCAGGGGATCCAGCACCCTCTTCTGGCCTCCAAGAGCACTGTATGCATATGGTACACATACAGACAAACAGGCACACACACACACACACACACACGCACGCACGCACGCACGCACGCACGCACGTGCTCATAAATACAGTAAAACTTAAGAGAAGGTTAAAATCAGGCAGATGTGAAGGGGATATAGCACGTGGCTGTATTGCAGAGTGAATGCCATCAGCACACTGAAGGAAGTGGGGAGAAAGTGGAAAGCAGCGTCCTAAAGGATGGATGAAGCTAACGGTAAAACAGACCACATCAGTGCAGTTACCAGGTCAGTCATGCCTCTAATGCAGGAAGAGGGAATTTTCTTTTTAGGTGCAGGGGGAACTCAGAGCTTGAGACATACGAGGCAAATGTTCTACAACTGACTCACATTTTCAGCACACCACCACTCCCAAGCCCAATGCAAACAAATTCCAAGAGACTAAATGGGACACTGTGAAAAGCAATACGAAATGATGGTGCTGGATTTTTCACCCAGAGAATGAAAAAAAATATTCACAAGTCTGTCATGGAAAGAAATCATTGAATAAATAGATGAGTGAAGTAAGCAGGAGGGAGGGACAGTTCTTCCTAACACTAAAATTTCAGTTAGATGGAAAGGAACAGCTGGGAATCATGGCTCTGTGGTCAAGCACCTGCCTAGAATCCCCCAGAGAGGGGCTGGGGTGTGGCTCAGTGGTAGAGCCCCTGCCTAGAATCCCCCAGTGAGGGGCTGGGGTGTGGCTCAGTGGTAGAGCCCCTGCCTAGAATCCCCCAGTGAGGGGCTGGGGTGTGGCTTAGTGATAGAGCCCTTGCCTAGAATCCCCCAGTGAGGGGCTGGGGTGTGACTCAGTGGTAGAGCCCCTACCTAGAATCCTCCAGTGAGGGGCTGGGGTGTGGCTCAACAGTACAGCCCTTGCCTAGCATGTGGGAGAATGAGATTCATCTGTATTCATACAGATGAACATTTTTTTTACAAACATATATATGGAAAGAAGGAAAAAGAAAATTATAAAGTCCCAATTAGGCAAGCACAATATTAAGAATTACTGCAGTTGGGAGCCACTGACGGATGCTAAAACAAACCAGTGGGTGAAAATTTGTGGAGAAACAGGACTTGCATCTCCTTGAGCAATCTCTCCCCAAGCTATTCATTAGCTACAAAGGAAAGAATAAAGGCTTTACAGCGGATAGACCCAGCAGGCATCTGCTTAAGGAGCCAATGAATCAGGGCCAGCAGCAGCGGCAGCGGGGGCAGTCATAAGGCTTATCTACACCACAGACCCTCCAGTGCAGAGGGACGCAGAGTCACAGCCACAATCTTCTCGCCCCAAATACAACCGTAGTACTAACCTTCAACAGTAGCAAGGAGATTAAAATAACTGACCAGTTCTAGAAAATACAAAGGTCACAGAAGATAAAGATTTACATGCTGGCTGTGGGGGGTGCACACCCCTGCAATTCTAGCACTCAGGAAACTGAGGTAGGAGGATTTCCCCTCTGAGGCCAGCCTGGGCTACTGATCCAGACACAGCACAGCAGGAGACAAAAGCGGTGCCTTCTCTCAGCCCAAGGTGAGACCCTGTAATAAAGTTAGTGGTGACCTTGGGGATGTTTGATGGAGGTCTGTAGTTTACCTAGAATCTGCCCGTGTCCATTCCTGCCTTTGCTTAGTTTGACTCTGCTTTGGTTTGTTACGGTTAGAGTCTTAGAGTCTTACGCAGTACCCTTGGGTAGCCTGGAACTCACGATGTCACCGTGCCTGGCTTTCCTTCTGTTTTTACACGGGTTTCATTGCAGTCTAGACGGATCTCATGCTCCTGAGTTCAGCATTCCTCCTGCCTCAGCCTCCCAAGTAGCTGGGATTGCAATTCTCTTTCAGATTGATTTTGTGTGTATCAGTGTTTAGCTCAAGCATGTCTGTGTTCCATATGCTTGATACCCAGGGAGGTCAGAAGAAGGCACTGGATCCCCTGGAACTGGAGTCACAGATGTTTGTGCGCTGCCCTATGGGTGTTGAGAACTGAACCCAGGTCCTCCGAAAGAATAGCCAGTGCTCTTAACGACTGAACAATCCCTTCAGCCCCTCAAATTTCAATTTTTAATAATCCTACCACTGTTACATAAGATGTTATCTTTCTTGGCTAATAGAGAATTCAAGGCCAGTCTGAACTGCACAAGACCCTATCCCCAAACCAACAACAATAAAAAGATGTCAGAGGCCTGGAGCGATGGCTCATTGGTTAGGAGCACTGGCTGCTCTTCCAGAGGACCTGGGTTCAGTTCCCAGCACCCACATGTTGACTTACAAGGGATCAGACGCCTTCTTCTGGCCTACACCTGCACAGGTACACACATGGTGCACAGATACACACGTGGGCAAAACACCATACACATAAAAGTAAAAAATAAATTATTAAAAATAGAAGGAATTCAGCCAGGCATGATGGCACACACCTTTCATCCCAGCACCTTGGGGGGCAGAGGCAGGTGGATTTCTATGAGTTAGAGGACAGCCTGACCTACATAGTGACTTGAAAGACCAGCCAGGGCTTCATAGCAAGACTGTCTCAAAACAACATCAACAAAAAAAAAAAAAATAAATAAATAAATAAATAAATAAATAAATAAGGAATCCAAAGTACAGTATGCCCAATTTTTTGGGAAAAAAAAAAAAACTAACCTAAAAAAGAAAATAAAAGCTTTAAATAAGGATAGTGGACTCTATTAATATTAACATTATTCCAGGTTGTGTGACCTACAGCCAGACTCTATCTCAGTGGGTCTCCATTTAGTATTATTGCTATTATTATTATTGTCATTTTGTTTTGGAGACAGACTCTCACTGTGCACCCCTGGCTGTCCTGGAACTCACTCTGCCTCCTGAGTGCTGGGATTAAAGGTATGTACCACCACCGCCTGGCAAAGCTTTGAATTTTTGACCAACAAGAAACAATCCTATGTTACATTTGGGGGTAGTTCCAAAGAAAAGGAGCTGCAGTATCCCCGACTGCGTCGATTCTTGTCTCCTGCTTCTGCCCCTCTGTGTGAGATTGCACAGCCTCACAGCAGCCAGAGCGGCGGATCCAGATGGATTGAACCGGAAGTAAATCCAGGAGAACCACCCGTCTACTCAGCCTGACGGTAAAGAGATTTAAGGGCTGCTGAGCTCGCCCAGTGGGTAAAGGCACCTGCCGCCAAGCTGACAACCCAACTGAGGCATGGGTCCTCTGACCCCACCTGTGTACACACAGCAGCCAGTCCAGGAGGTTTACCACTGAGTCAGTCTATTCCCCTCACCGACCTCCACACACGCGCCATTGCACAGGCGTACACATGCACGCACTCAGCAGTGAAAACATTTTAAATTACACAGTTTAAAAATACGGGCTGGGGGTTGGGGATTTAGCTCAGTGGTAGAGCACTTGCCTAGCAAGCGCAAGGCCCTGGGTTCGATCCTCAGCTTTAAAAAAAAAAAAAAATACGGGCTGGTGGGATGGTTCAGTGGGCAAAAGCCTGATGATTGGAAGGCGATCTCCAGGACTGACTCTCACAAGTTGTCCTCTGACCGCTACACACATTTATTCAGAGATAAATAAATAAAACGTAATGGGTTTTTAAAAACAAAGGTAAAACAATAGCATCCTTCATTAACTCTCTTCTTTGGTAGATATAGTTCTCACTCAACAAAAAATGACGTTTACACAGGAGGTCTTTGTTACTATTTTCTTCTTTTTTGAGTTTTGTGTTTGGCAGTGTTGGGGATGAATCCCAGTCAGGGGAGAGAGAGAGTGAGATCAGTTTCCCTCATATGCAGAATCCGGTGTGTGTGTGTGTGTGTGTGTGTGTGTGTGTGTGTGTGTGATTTTAACCCACAGGGAGAGGAAACAGTCTAAAAGGGAGGGAGGGAGAGAGGATGATGGGGATGAAGGACAACAGCCCATGTTCTCTCTCCTGCAAAGACTCCGAATCTGACCAATTACATACACGTGTGTGTGTGTGTGTGTGTGTGTGTGTGTGTGTGTGTGTCCGTAGGAGAGCAGATGGGAGATTGTTGGAGGGGGAAGAGGACCAGTGAGAGAGAGGGAGGAGAGATAGGAGGGAGAGGAACAGGGGAGGGTGCCATGATAGAAACTACGGAAACGTCCTGGCGCCGGCCAGACGGCTCAGTGGGTAGAGGAGCTTGCTGCCAAGCCTGATGACCTGAGTTCAATCCTGGGACTCCCAAGGTGGAAGGAGAGAACCCACTCCTGAGAGTTGTCCTCTGACACACACACACACACACACACACACACACACACAGCAGGGACACACACATATGCACATCCATACACACAAAGTAAATAAACACATGTAGTAAAAAAAAAAAAAAAATCCTAACGAAAATGTCCTGAAACCACCATCTTGATTTTTTTAAAATCAAAACAAAGCAACACACTGTAAGGAAACCCGTCGCATGAACCTGTCCGTTCCCTAAGGTTGGCGGCCACTTCCGGTGGTATAACTCGGCTCTAATACAGAGAGGGTCTCTGTTCCACCCAGAGCTCAGTCATGTGGCTGCACAGAAAACAACTGGCAACCCATAACTCCCACCACAAGGTCACCTCCTGTCTCCCCACTGGCCCTCAGTGCCCAAGTGTGCCTTAGCAGCTAAGTGACAGATCTGGGATTTGAACCCAGGCAGTCTGCACACAGAGGGGCCAGAGTCTCCAAGCCCTGTCCCATGTGCCCCATACCTCTTTTTTGTTTTGTTTTGTTTTGAGACAGGGCCTCACATAGCCCAGGCTAGCCTGGAACTCACTATATAGCCAAGACTGGCTTTGAACAGATCCACCTTCCTTTACCTCTAAAGTGCTGGGAACAGAGGTGAGAGCTAGTACATCCAATAGATAGATTTTTTTTTTTTTTTTGAGGCAGGGTCTTATGAAGCCCAGGCTGGCTTCAGATTTGCTCTTTAGCCAAAGCTGGCCTTGAACACCTGTCTCTAGTGCCTCATCTCCTGAGTGTTGGGTTTAGAGTAACCTCTCCAGCTCCCACCACCTCTTGATAACAGATCTCCCCCAGCCTGGAGCAGTGGTCCATGCCTGAAATCCCAATATTTGGGAGGCTGAGGCAGAAGGATTGAGATTCAAGGCTAGCCTGGGGTACAGATCAAGACTCTTGTCTTAATAAACCAGATTTAAAAAAAACAAAAACATTCTGGGGTAGCTCAGTTCAGTAGAGTGCTGGTTCAGCATGCACAAGGCCCTGAGTTCAACCCCTAGTCTCCAAAAGAAAAGAGAGAGAGAGAAGAGAGAAGAGAGGAGAGAGAAGAGAAGAGAGAAGAAAAAAGCACGGCATCGTGGCTCACCCAGTCAATCCCAGCACCTGAGAGCCTAAGACAGAAAGAAGGCGCAGGGATACTTTCAGGCTAGCCTGGGCTACAAGTCTGAGAAACTGTCTCAAAAGAATAAAACAAACACTTGGGAAGTAGAGGCAGGAATTTTAGGAACACAAGGCTAGCCTGGGCTAGGAGGGATGGAGAAAGAGGGGACCCAGGGAGATCTAGTTCCCTTCATTCATTTACTGGTCTCCTCCACAATTGACTCTGAACTCTGTGATAACATGCCAGTTCCTGGGGTAAGACAGTGAGGTGGTGAGCGAGGACAGTCCTCCAGAGCAGCTTCATCCTTCCCCACACAGTGGGACACAGGCCTGCTGAAATCCCATTTCACAGAGGCAGATCACTGAGGCTCAGAAGCGCAAGTCACCAGCCTGGGTTTCCACAGAGATTCCTGAGCCCTTCACCCCCAGACAACCCCAGGGCTGAAGAAGGAGAGGCAGAATGAGGTTGAGAGTCAGGGGCACTTACCTGGGTAGGACAGATGGACTTGCTCTGGGGTAACGCGAGGATACTCCGGGGATCCCTGGACTGCCAGGGAGAAAAGGAGGAGCAGACAGTAGTAGAGCCAGCACCCAAAATAGGGGCTCATGGTAGGGGGATGGTGGGGGCAGAGTCAGACGCAGGGATGCGATCAGGTTCCGTCGGTGGGTCCCACAGAGGATGGAGAATGGAGAGATGCCAGGCAGGGCCGTCTGTGTCTGTCCGTCGGTCAGGGTGTCCGTGGGGGAGGGAGACTGAATGACTGAAACGTCTCTGAGGGGAGTGGCAGAAGCAGATGCTGGTGAGAGAGAATAATTAATGAGGTCTCCGAGCCTCGCTGCTCAGCACTTTGCATAGATTAATGCCGGGAGGCCTCGCAGCATTCCTGTGAGGTGGTGGCCACAGTCATCATCAGCCCCGTCACATATAGGAAACTGAGCAACCAGGTGACTCAATGGCACGGATGAGATGAAGTTGGGTTTTGAACCCTTCCGGCCCAGGCTCCTGCTTCTGGGAGGGGCTTGGGGAGGGGGCTGGGTGGCTGAGGGCGGGATGCCTTTGAGGGCTCCATCCTCAGCGTTCCATCTGGCTAATTGTAGCAGTCCCAGCTTCAGGGGGCCTGGGGCTCAGACACCTTTGACAACTCCATCCCCAAGATCTCAGCCTTCCTTAGCAATCTATTCCCCGAATTCTTTGCGTCCATTATCAGATTTCCACTTTATTCTTCAGGACCCGATAGCTCCCACTCTACTCCCAGATTGCTCATTAGCTCCACCTGCCAGGAGTAACCTGGTCTCTTTCCTCTCTCCAGCATCCCATCCTGCCTTCAGCCCTACTCCTCCCCGGCTCCATCCTCACCCCAGCTGCCTCCCCAGCCCTGAACCTGCATGTGCCTGAAGCCCGTTTTCTCCCCAGTTCTCTGGCCGACTGAGGTTCTGAGGTTCTGTCCACCTGCCCTGGAGACCTGGGCGGGTGCATCGGGTCTGGAGGAACCATCCACCGAAGGCCGGGAGCTGGGGCGTGGGGGGAGCAATCGGGGAGGGGACCCCGGCTCACCCTCAGGGGCGCGCCAGCTGCCCTCACGGTCCTCTCGGCCACCACCGATGCGCTGCAGTATTTATGAGCTTGCAAGGACACAGGCTCCCGCCGCCCACAGGTGTCCCAGCCCCGGAAGAGCCGGCTGCATCGGGTGACTGACGGGCTCCCCAGACAGCCCGAGCCCCGGGTCCCACAGGTCTGGCCGGTCTCTGGTACCCCACGCCCACCCTCCCGCCCCCCTCAGGGTGGGGCACAGAAAGGGGGACCCAGAAAAGCATGGAACACTGCCACCTCCGAGCCAGGCAGCAGGTGAGCGCCGGGACAGGTAAGGCTGCGCTGTCCCCAGGCGTCCCACCCCCCCCAGCTGCGGAGCCCCGGGGTGACAGACACCCGCCTTCAGCCCCACGGGAGGTCGCGACCTCGGGGTTCTCAGCGATCGCTATCGCGCCAGCAACATCTTCCTCTCAACTCCTTCCAGCTTCCCAAACCCACCCTGGGCATTCTGGAAAACACAAACTCCAAAGGCCCTGGTGACAATGGCGTTTGTGAGCCCGGCGCCCAAGGCGCAGTTGCTCAACCTCGCTCCAGCCTGTTTTCTCACCTGTAAAAAGGAGGGGATGGTAGGCACGTACCCCGGTGTGCTGTGCTAAGAACCAAGTTCAAGTCCAGAACCCGCCCCCGGAGTCTGGGTGGGAACAAGTGGGGATTTGGTGGGTAAACTTTTATAAGCTGTCTGGGTGCTGAGGGGGCTTTTGGCAAAGGATGCTTAGGATTCCCCAGACCCACCGCAGACAAGTTCTTGAGGAAGGGGGGTGTTTGGGTTTTCTGTCTTCCACCCATTTTCTGTCTGCAGACGCGATGATTCTGCGGTTTAGATTTGTAAATTAAGTGTCTGGGTCTTTGCTGGTGGAGGGTGTGGAGACTCAGGGTGGGGTCTCCAGTCCTTAACACTTTTGAACTCCCCAATCTTTCCAGAATCTTCATCACTACTTAAAATGCAGTCATAATAATAAATAAATAAATCACTTGGGCCTGGATCTAGTGTTTCACACCCTTTAACTCCAGCACTGGGGAGGCAGAGAGTCCTTATAAGTTCAAAGCCACCTAGCCTGGTCTACGTGAGTTCCAGGGCTACACAGTGAGAGCTGGTCTCAAAAATAAAATAAATAAAAGTAAGTCACTTGAATGCAGCGGTGCATCCCCTTAATCCCAACAAGTAAGAGGCTGGAACAGGGGGCCAGGAGTTTGAGGCTGCATAACCAGACCCTATCTTAAAATAAAATACCACAAAACAGCTCTTTTCATCAATTTCAACTTTTGACTCACCACTACTGTGGCAGCCACACTGAAAGCCTTGCCTTCGGGTATTTTTCCTGGTGACCTTCCAGAATGGAAGGTTCTTAACTGGTTTTATGCAGAGAGCCTGTGGCAAGCTCCTGAGGCTCACGCTGGTCGTGTTTTTACATGTATAAGATAAACACACAGATTTACAGAAGAAACCCAAACCACCAAGTTGCACATTGCCAGATACTTTTTCAGCCAGTGTGTAGTATGGTATCATATGTGCTCTTGCGTTTATTTGAAAACAGAGTTTTATATAGCGACTAGCCTGGGACTCACTATGTAGCTGAGGATAACCCCAGCTCCTGATCCTTCTGACTCAGTCTGTCAAGTGCTTCTATCACAGCCATGTGACATCAATGCCGGGCTTTTCTGTTCGCTTGTTTTTTTTGTTTTTTTTTTTTTTTTAACAGATCCTGCCTCAAGTTTATTTGTAAAAACAGCATGGGGTCCTGATCATCTGCAAATAGTGTGTAGGTGTGTCACACCAGTCCATCTGTCTGGCAGACAGAAACCTTTTCTATGGGGCCTTCACAGGGGCCTGGGCACCTTTGGGAGCCTGAGCTGGAGCTGAGGCCTCTGCCTTGGTTTGAGCCTTGGGCTTTGGCTGGCAGAGCCTACGACCCTTGGCCATGTAGTTTCTAATCCGCTTCCCGAGCTTGGGGTGAGCGATGAAAGCGAGACGGCTGAGCTTGCGGCTGGGGCCCTTTGGCATCTTGGGCTTAACCGCCTCGGGCTTCACAAGGGCCTTGATGGCCTCTGCACGCGCACTCACTGCCTTTGCGTTGTTGGCCTGCATCTTCTTCAGCCCCTTCTTGTTGTGCTTCTTGGCAAAGCGCATGTTCCTCAGGAACTTGGGGTCCACCCCCTTAAGAGATTCGTATCTTTGTGACCGGGGTTTCTTGATACCATTTCTGTGCCATTTTTGAGATTGGTTGTGTGTGGTGTGGTTCTTGGACTTGGCCATGTCGGAACCGTAACCGGCGGCTCCCGAAGCGCCAGGGACCGGAAGAGAAAGAGTGTTCGCTTGTTTTAAATTCTTTATCACAGCTATGAGTTTGTACACATGTGTGTTTGTTTGCTTGTTTTAAATTCTTTATCACAGCTATGTGTTTGTATACATGTGTGCTTGTTTGCTTGTTTTAAATTCTTTATCACAGCTATGTGTTTGTATACATGTGTGTTTGTTTATATTTCTCTGGGTCCTCACATGTGGGTTTATTTTTTTTTTAAGTTGGGGGTCTTGAAATGTAGTCTGGATTGGCCTGGAATTGATTATGTAGCCCAGGCTGGCCCCGAGCCTTTTCTGCAGTCCTTCTACGCTGACTCCTGTGTGCTGGGATGCCAAGCACCACCATGCCAGGCTATGCTGATTCACATGTTCACTGAACTCAAGTCTGGTGTCAGATCCAAAAGAACAGGTAATCTAGAGGCTTTGTTTTTTTTTTTTTTAACTGTTTGTTTTTTCATTTTATTCTTCATATGAAAGCTTTATTAGGAAAGTTCTAACATCCCAGCCACAGGCAGATCTATCACAGGGTCCTGGGGGCAAGGCTTCCTCCTCGTCTAGAAGTTTCAAGTGTTTTGGGTTCCCAACAGGCCTGTAATAGGAGTTGGAAGCATCCTGGGAGTTCTCCTTGGACCAGGCCCAGGTCAGGTAGTGACTTGGTGGTCTGCTGCCCTCCTGTTTGTGTGTGGGGTGGGGTGGGGGTGGGGGGAGCAGTGTGCTGAACTCCAAGTGGAGTTCCTTCCTTCAGCGTTCCTCTCCGGCCTGCTCAGCAGGTTGAAGGGATTGCTGCCAAGCTGATGACCTGAGTTCCGTCCTCAAGCCCCATGTGGCAGAAAGAGAGAAGTAACTGCCGTGACCTCCATGGGTACACACTTTGGCGCTCACACACCCACAGTCACACCCTGCCCCACCAAATAAAGAAATAACCGTGATTTTAAAAATTAAAGAGTAATCACATATGTGGAGATGGGTGTAGTGATCTAATCCCAGCACTTGGAAGGCTGAGGCAGGAGACTGCTACTGTTAATAGCACAAGGCCAGATTTGGCTACACAGTGAGTTCCAGGTCACTCGAGGCTAGAATGAGGAGCTGTCTCAAAAAAAGGAAGAGGGAAGGAGGGAGGAAGCCCTGTAGGAAGGGAGCTGGGTGTTGTGGTACACTCTTACGAACCCAGCATTTGGGAACCGGAAGCGGGAAGATTGGGAGTTCAAGGTCATGCTCAGCTATATACTGAGTTTGAGGACAGCCTGGGCTACTTGAGACCCTGGAAAGAAAGGAGGGAGGGAGGGAGGGAGGGAGGGAGGGAGGGAGGGAGGGAGGAGAGACCTCGTCTGTGAGAGCTGGTGTGGGAGTCGAGCACCCACAGCTGCTGTGTAGCTGTGATCTTGAGGTTGAGTGTGGAACATCTACTGTGGGACCAGCTGACCTGTGTCAAAATCTAGCGAGTGCATCAAACTTAAGCAAGTCATTTGACCTCACCATGCCTCAGTTTCCCCATCTGTTGAAGAGGATGACAATAGTGAGTTCTTGGGGTTGTTGCAGGGGATCAGATTAGATCACAGATAGAAACCACTTAGAATCGTGCCTGGCACAGACCACGTGCCCTACGCAAGGTCCCTTCCAATTACCATGATACCCAAGATATGCAGTCGGCACAGTTTGGAAGATAAGCTGTAATGAGCCTGCTTTCCTGAATCGTTTTAAAATCCTGATGATATATTTCACACAAACAGAAAGGCACATGAGACAGAGGGCTTCACTTAATGACTGTGGGTCATACCTGTGCACTCATTACCCCTGTGGAGGGGTGGGGGAACGGCAACATGATGACAAAGTCAGCTTCCTCCTCCACATGCCCTCCTCCTCACAAAGGAAGCCACTGTACTGACTTTGACCTGACCTTGATGTTCCCACCGAAATGCCTTCTTGTACACAATGGTTTCATTTTGCCTCCTCGTGCACGTGACCCAAGTAGAAAAATGCTGTATGAACTCTTGTACTTGATCTCCTTCTCTCAGTGTGATCATTGTGAAATTTATCTGGGCTGGGCGGATACCTGCAATCCATTCCTTCTCATTGCCAAGGAGTAGTCCATTGTGTGAGCACACCATGATTTATCTGCCATCTGTCAATGAAAATGGGAGTTTATGTAGTGATGACTTTGGCTCTTATAAGTAGGATTGCTTTGAACGTTCTTGTTGATGTTTTGTAGGTGAGCATATACACACACTTCTTTTAGGTATAGAACCAAGAGTAGAATGGCTGGGTCATACGGAGTGTGTGTGTGTGTGTGTGTGTGTGTGTGTGTGTGTGTGTGTGTGTGTAGATATGTATATGTATGTGTATATGTATGAGTATATGTGTGTATGTGTATGTATATATGTGTATATATACATGTATATGTGTGTGTGTGTAGATATGTATATATATATATATGTGTGTGTGTGTGTATGTATATGTGTGTGTGTGTGTTTATGTTCATCCTAGGCCAATACTAACAGAAGTTTCCCAAAGCGCCTGTAGTCATGTCTTCACCTTCTACTATCCATGCTGGAACATTTCCACTGCTCTAGATCCTTGCCAACACTTGGCATTGTCAGGCAATTCATTTTTAGTCATTCTGTTGGGTGTGTAGTAGCAGCTCCTTGTAGCTTTAATTTGCATTTCCCTGATGAGCAATACAATTAGACAGCTTTTGGTTTGTACCTGGCCCTTCGGATGCCCTTTTTGTCATGTACCTGTTCAAGCATCTTGCCCTGTTTTCTATCAGGTTATTCGTTTTTAGAATGGTTTGCAGAGTTGGGAGTTTAGCTCAGTGGTAGAGCGCTTGCCTAACAAGCACAAGGCTGGGTTTGGTCCTCAGCTCTGGGAAAAAAAAAAAAAAAGTGTTTATTCTCTTAATGCCGGGCGGTGGTGGCGCATGCCTTTAATCCCAGCACTCCCGAGGCAGAAACAGGTTGATCTCAGTGAGTTCAAGGCCAATCTGGTCTAGTAGTGCAGTGGTTCTCAATCTGTGGGTCATGACCTCTCTGGGGTCACTTATCAGATATCCTGCGCATCAGATATTTACATTACAGTTATGAAGGAGTAACACAATAATGTTATGGTTGGGGTCTCCACAGCATGAAGAACTGTGTTGAAGGGTTCCTCATTAGAAAGGTTGAGAACCACTGGCATAGTGAGTTCTGGGCCAGCCAGGAATATGTAGTGAAACTCTGTCACAATACGAAAAGCAAAGCTTCTTTTTTGCTGAGTTGGGCCTGGTGGTTCAGGTCTGTGGCCCCAGCTACTTGGGGGGCTGAGACAGAAGAGTTCCTTATGTGGGCTACAGAGTGGTCAAGGGCAGCCTGGGCAACTTAGCAAAACCTTCTCAGAATTAATGAAAGGGGAGGGAAGTTATATAAATTAAATGAAAATTAAGTGAATTAAAATGAAAACCAAATGAAAAAGCTGAGGGTTACAGCTCAGTGGTAGATAGGCTGCCTAGCATACACAAGGTCTTACTTAGTTCAATCAGTAGGAGGGAGGGAGGGAGGGAGGGAGGGAGGGAGGGAGGGAGGGAGGCTGGCTGGGGACTGTTCTGTGCCGCTGAAGCACGCTCTTTTAAATTGTTTACTGACAGATTATTCAGCGCTTTGCATCCCATTTAAGCTGTCTGTCCAGAGTTGATTTTGTGGGTGGTATGAGACAGAGATTTTAATTTTATCAGAGTGATACCGTGATGCACATAGCTAATAAAATGACGATAAATCATTTTCAAAAATGTGGGGGGAGGCTGGCAGTGGTGGCGCACACCTTTAATCCCAGCACTCAGGAGGCAGAGGTAGACAGAGCTCTGAGTTCAGGGCCAGTCTGGTCTACACAGCAAGATCCAGGACAGCCAGGGCTATGCAGAGAACCCACATCTCCAACAAACAAAACGAAACAAAAAAAAGCTTCCTTTTAAATGTTATTTATTTGTGTATGTGTGCGGCATTCACGTGTATCCAGGCCTGTGGCTGTCAGAGGCTTGGGGGGGGGGCGGGGCGGGGCGAGGGGTGCTGTGTACTCCAAGCCAGCTGGCTCTGGTGCTCCTGGAGGATTTTCCTGGCTCCACCTCCCACCTCGCCCTAGGAGTGCTGGTGTTACAGATTCAAGAGCTTCTGGCTTTTGACGTGACCCCAGGGATGACCTTCAGGTCATCAGGTTTGCACACCTTTTCCCACTGATCCATCTCCCAAGACTTCCTTAAAAAAAAAAAAACCACTTTTCCACTATGAAAACAGTATCATTCCAAACTAGAAGATGAAAGAGTCCGGGAAAGTTGGTGGCTCTGGCAAACCGACAGCCCTGAGTCTGAATCCTGCTTTGCAGGTGCCTTAGCTGGGTGACCTGTGTTCTCTTAGGCTCGGTGCCCTGGTGTCCCGAGTCCGGAGAGCAGGACCTCCCTGCAAAGGGCTTGGAAACATACTTCCGGTGTAGCTAACACGGGGTGGGGCGCAGAGAACGAGCTTGGTAAGTAATAGCTGCAATTATTCCAAATTTCATTTAATCCCTCCGTGTTCATCAGTAACTCACAAACGTAAGCTCTGGGTTAGTCCGCGAGCATGCCACAGTGCCGTGTTGCATCTGCGGGACTCTCTTAAGTATTCTTCCAGTCTGGCTCACCGAAGCCCAAGTGTGGCTCGCTAGTGTACACCGGCAGGAAGCAGGGCTCTGGGGGCGAACAGTCCGGCAGCTCCAAATATTTAGCAGTTTCTTTGCCTGTCTGTGCCTCAGTTCCCTCACTTGTAAAATTAGGGATACTCTGCCACACTGTGGACTTGACGTCTTTTAGAGAGCTGAATGCAGGATGGCTGAGTGAAGTAATAAACGGGAAAGTGAACTAAAATTAGTGCTTAGTATGAAACTGAGTCTTTAAAATCTTTTTGTTGCTGTGGTACTGGGCATGGAAACCAGGGCCTTGTACGTAGTAGGTAATTTACTGCTGATCCACATCTCCAGCCCCTCACTGGGGAGTCCTAGGTAAGGGCCTGCTGGAGATATATCCCTCAGTCCTTTTTTTTTTTTTTTTTTTTTCTTTCTTTCTTTGAGACAGGGTTTCTCTGCACAGCCCAGACTGTCCAGAGAGATCTGCCTGCCTCTGCCTCCTCAGTGCCGGGATTAAAGGTGTGTGCACCACTGCCTGGCTAGTTTGTTTACTTTTGTTTGAAATAGGTTCTCCCTCTGTAGCTCATGCTGACCTTGAAGTGACCATCTTCCTGCCTTGCCCTTCCTAGTACTGCATTATAGGTGTGTGCCACCATGCCCCATTCCCTGAAGAGCCTATCAGAAGAACCGCAGGCTTTTATAATGCATCATAACAAAATTAGATGGACTGTTGGACACTCAAAGATTCAGTTAGTTCATGGGAGACCAACTGGGAACAGTAAGCTGCAGATGGCAGAATGCAGATGCAGCTGGCATCCAAGGGGCATGTGCATGCATGCATGTATGCGTGTGTGTGTGTGTGTGTGTGTGTGTGTGTGTGTTTGTGTGTGTGTGTGTTCCTTGTAAAAAGCCTTTTGTGTTTTTTTGCCCTTGTTTGAAATGCTCCTCATAAACTGGTAGGAAAAACACTTGGCATCTCTGTGGTTACTGCTGGTGACAGTCACAGCAGATCCAGAGCACAAAAAGACCCTCCCGTTGGGCCAGGCACCCCGTGTGTGAAATAACTTCACTGAAAAACCCCAATCATAACGTAGAGTGTCCAATTTTTATTTTGTTTATGTGCATGTGTGTATGTGTAGGTCTGCATGAATGATGTACGTGTGCACAGGTGCTCATGTAGACTAGAAGAGCATGTCGGATCCCTTGGAACTAGAGTTTGTGAGCCACCAGGTATAAAGGTTAGAATTTTTTTTAATGTGCTTTGGTGCTTTGCCTGTGTGTGTATGTCTGTGTGAGGTGTCAGAAGCCCTGGAACTAGAGTCCCTGACAGTCTTGAACTGCCATGTGGGTGGTGGGAGTTGAACCTCTGGAAGTGCTCTTAACCTCTGAGCTACCTCTCCAGCCCCGAACGTTAGGATTCAAACTCTCATCCTTATGATTGAGCAGCAAGCACTTAAATGTTGCACCACGTTTCCAGCCCCTGCTTATTCTGAGATGTGATCTCAGGTAGCCCAGGCTGGCCACGAACCCGCTATGCCGTGAAGGGTGACTTTGGATTCCCGATCCTCCAGTTCTACCTGGGGGGCCTTTCTGTGTTGCTTGTGTGGCGAAATGTGATAGGAGCGTTTCGGCCTCATCACATCCGCAAATTAAAACATAAATATTTTTGAGAACCAGTCACCAGCGAGGATGTGAGGGCACAAGCCAGCAGCAGCAGCAGCTGGAAGAGGGCTGCCCTCTTCCTGATTACAGTACCCAGAGTCAGCCCTGCACCTGTCCCTCCATCCAGAAGGGACTCTAATGAATTCTTGAGTTAGTTCCCAGTGCCCAGCATGGCATTCCGCCACACCACAGCCACTTACCCCAGTGTAAACTTAGAAATTTCCACTTTAGCAAGTTAGGCATGCCGGCACATGCCTGTAAACCTCAGCACAAAGGAGGTAGAGGCAGGAGAGTCGGAAGTTCAAGGTCTTCCCTGGCTATAGCGCGGGTTTGAGACCAGCCTGAGCCACATGAGACACTGTCTCAACAACAACAATATAAAAGTCATGGCCCATGAGTTGATAGGCTATATAGAAAGGACCATAGGCCGTCGCTCACTGACTTCTGCACGAGGATTGTGGTGTCTGACATTTCTTTTCTTTTCTTTTCTTTTTTTTCTTTTTTTTTGTGGCCTCCATCACGTCTATGGGATGGTCATTCTTGCTTGTTCATCTGTTTGTTGCTGGGTTTCCCCACTGACTATCACATTCAGGAAGGCTGGGATTTTTGTCTGTCGGGCACATAGGGAGCATGCAACAAGGATTTATGAAATGACTACACATGTGCACGACACCTCATGACTACTGCCGCGTGAACCCACTCTCTTCCTGCTCTCTCTTGATGTCACCCTTCCTCGACACTGGTCAGCACAGCCAAGGCCCACACCCAAGCGCCAGCTCAGCCTCGGAAGGGAATTGACCAGGTCCCAGGGTCAGAGACTGAGAGCAGGAAGAGGATGGAGACCCACTTCCCCTCTTCCTCAATGGGCCCTGATTTCATCATGCCTGCGTGCCGTCACACATCAAGGGACCATGAGGCAGCGGAGATGAGGGGCGTGCCCCAGACACAGCTCACCTCCTGGAGCATGCCACATGCCTCAATTACAACTGGAAGGAAGCCTGAGTCACTCTCTTAACTATGAGAGAGAGCTACTGGGATGGACCCAGTGCAGCCCCCCACGGCCCCGGCTTCATTCTTACAGTCAGAGGCCTTGGTAAGTTGGGTACTCACTATGATGTGCCTTTGTCTTGTCTGTCCTAGCACCCCTAGTTTTCAGAAGAGGAAACTGAGACCCAAGACAAATGAGCATGCGCACCTGAGATCATGCTGGTAATGAGAGCGCCATTCATCCCCAAGGCTTCCAACCTCTATCCTTAACTACCAGGTATCACCATTCATAACAGGACACTGTGCCAGGGCCAGTGAGATGGCTAAGCAGATAAAGACATTCACTGCCAAGCCTGACGACGTGAATTCAATCCCTGGGTCTCAGAGATGGAAGGAGAGAGTCAATCCCCATAGTTGTCCCTGTACACACACACACACACACACACACACACACACACACACACACACACTAAACAAACAAATTTAAAACAAATATCAGACGCTGCCCCAACATCTGCTGCTGCACTCCGGATCTCGGACCTCAAGTCCAGTGTGATCTTCCAGGTCCAGATGTTTGTTGTGACTGACACTGGCTCCATTTTCCACTGGAGTGAGGTCGAAGGTGAGAAAGGATTTCAAAGTCAATGAAGGAGAGGGCAAGGGTGGATACTGAAAATGACCTTTTACAATAGTTCTCGGAGGCTGGAGAGATGGCTCCACAGTGGAGAGTACCAACCCAGAGTTCCATTTCCAGCACCTGTATAGTGACTCACAACCACCTGTAACTCCAGTTCCAAGGGACTGATGTCCTATTCTGGCTTCTTCGGACATCAGGCATGTATGTGGTGCACAACGTACATGATGACAAAACACCCATACACATAAAATTTAAAAATATGTATGTATATGTATGTATATATGCATACATATACATGCGGGTGGGGGAGAGACAGAGAGAGAGAGAGAGAGAGAGAGAGAGAGAGAGAGAGATTCTTACTATGCAACTCTGGCTGTCTTGGGACTCACTATGTAGACCAGGCTGACCTCAAACTCACAGAGATCCCCCTGCCTCTGCCTCACAAGTGCTGAGATTAAAGGCATGTGCCACTCTGCCAGGTCCTTAATTTTTAAAATTAAATAAATCTCTTTAGGGCAAAGGAGATTGCTCAGCAAGTAAAAGTACTTGCTATGTAGACCTAGGGACCTGAGTTTGATCCTCAGGCCAGCCTGGGCTACGAAGTGCACTCCAGGACACATTGGACTAGAGTGAAACAATTAAATGGAAGTTAGCATGTTGGTGACAACAGCCCTTAACACAGTCCTCGTGAGTCATGTGATCTTATTTAGATCACTTGGCCCATAACCTTAATGCCCAGCTACAAGCAGGAATCTCCTCTTGCGTCATCCTGGAAATCCCCCCACTTCTCCTACGCTGGGTACACTGAGTCCTGAACACAGCTCTTCCCCTTTCTTAGTGATGCTTTTGTTTTTCTGGAGTACATCCTGTCTTTAGCTTCTTGAGAATTCTTGCACACTTGAAAAGGCTTCCATACTCTCCTCTTTGCTGACAAAAATCAGTTTGTTTTTAGAGAATGTTGAAAAAAATGCCCAGAATCCCCCAGTGAGGGGCTGGAGGTGTGGCTCAGTGGTAGAGCCCCTGCCTGGAATCCCCCAGTGAGGGGCTGGGGGTGTGGCTCAGTGGTAGAGCCCCTGCCTGGAATCCCCCAGTGAGGGGTTGGGGTGTGGCTCAGTGGTAGAGCCCCTGCCTAGAATCCCCCAGTGAGGGGCTGGGAGTGTGGCTCAGTGGTAGAGCCCTTGCCTAGAATCCCCCAGTGAGGGGCTGGGGGTGTGGCTCAGTGGTAGAGCCCCTGCCTGGAATCCCCCAGTGAGGGGCTGGGGGTGTGGCTCAGTGGTAGAGCCCC
>CABHPP010001751.1:16750-61298 GCA_902168425.1 Peromyscus attwateri | reverse complement strand
AAAAAAAAAAAAAAAAAAAAAGAACTGAACAGCCAATAGCAAGGCAGGAAAAAGGATAGGTGGGGCTTGAAGGCAGAGAGGATAAATAGAAGAAGAAATCTGGGAGGAGGAAGAAGAAGCCAGAGAAAGAGGAGGACTTTAGGGGTCAGCCACCTAGCTATACAGCAAGCCAAGGAGTAAGAGTAAGATTTACAGAAGTAAGAGAACAGAAAAAAGCCCAGAGGCAAAAGGTAGATGGGATAATTTAAAGTTAAGGAAAGCTGGGAAGAAACAAGCCAAGCTAAGGCCAGGCATTCATAATTAAGACAAGGCTCTGTGTATTTATTTGGAAGCTGGGTGGCGGCTCCCCCAAAAAAGAAAAAACAAGAATAACACTTCAGTTTCTTTGTGAATATTACAAAAAGATTAGACTGAAATATTCACGATGGTTTTCTTTTTTGCTACCTCCAAAATATTGTGGCTTCACTTTTGACCAGGGCTCTTTTTTTTTCTTTAATTCAAGTGTGTGTGTGTGTGTGTGTGTGTGTGTGTGTGTGTGTGTGTTGCCTGCACTCTTGTCTGTACATCATTTGTATACCTGGTGCCACAGAGGCCAGAAGAGGGCATCAGATACTCAACTGAAGTTACAAACTGTAGTGAGTCACTATATGGGTGCTAGGGATTGAACCTGGGTCCTCTGGAAGAACAGCCAGTGCTCTTAACCTGTGAGCTAGCTCTCTAGCTCCACCCCAGGTTTTTTTTTTTAATCCCCATACCTCTTCCATCAATTCTAAATTCTCAGATACTCCTGCATTTACTTCTACTGTCCAGTGTCACCCCCTGAGACATCTGCCCATGGAAGCAGGCACCAGTGTCTGTCCCAGGAACATAAATGGAAACCCACTGTCTTGTTGCCTCAGAACCAGTCTGCTTATGGAAGGCACTCGTCTAAAGTGGAAAAATGATGCTAAGTTTGAGCTACTGTGGCCAGACTAGGACAGGGGACAGATCAAATTCTGCTCTTTCTTTTTCCTTTTTTTACTTAAACTTTTTCCATGCAGTAGATTATGGTATTTGTTCTCTTTTCCCAACTCCTCCCAAATACACCACCCCAAAAATCATAACTGAAAAAAATCTGTTTCTTATGTGCTACCAGAGCCTTCTCTGCATGGTACCATACACATCTATCCTACACACACCGAGGCACAATGCCACAAAGCCCACGTACCATACTCACAAGCTATTTTGAAGCCAAAATCTCTCCACAAAGTTACTTTGAGCATTTCTCCTGGCTAGACCAGCTCAGCTGTAGCTATTTAAACCCCCAAATCCAGTATGCATTCATGCAAGTGTGTGTTTATGCTATAGGTGAAATGCTCTGGTTTCTTTGAGCATGTTTAACATGTTTTAACATGTTTCTTTTAACATATTTAAGTGAGAAATGTCTCCAGCATATAGTCTAAACCTGTGTGTTTCATCTCCATCAAAACATTATCTCTTACCTGTCTATCTTGGCCCATGTATTGTCAATACCATAGTAGAAATCCTAAGTCTGAGAAAAATCAGGCAAGGAAATTCTGTATCATCTCCCTTGGTGTTCCACCTCCCCAACCCCCTCCCTTGTGTCTAGACATTGCGGCAGGCTTCACAGTTACCACCCTTTTTTCCACATTTCATTAATAATCGTACAAGTCAAACAATAGCTAATCTGGCAATTATGTGCAAGTTAAAACACTGGAACATGTTACCCTGCATTGCCTGCCAAATCACACTGAAATTTGGATCAATGGAGGCAATGCAAGAATTTTGAAAAAAAAAAATTCACTTGTCCTCCCTTTCTTCCTGCGTTTTGGGAGCAAAATTTTAAAAGTGACCAGATTTTTTTCAAAAGCAAATTAACAACAGCATGAATCCTGCCTCCTTGTGTCACTGTTTTTCACAGTTAACTGAAATCCAGAGTTTCGGGGTGGGGGAGAAAAGTGGGGAGTGAGGCAGAGTGTACCCACACCCTAAGTTCATTGCATCAGGCTGGAAAAATGAGTACCACACCCCAGGCAGTTAGATTTCTGGGGTCACTTCATCATACGCTGTACACCTGTGCTCTGACTGCAGCACGGCTGCAAGGAAACCAAAGTCTTGCTCGCCCCCTCCCCAGGTGGAGCCACTTCCAAATGGCCTAGATTAACCAAAAAATCTGTTTGAAAAGTGAAGTAAAGCCAGAGCAAGAATGGACCACAGTATGCCACTCCAGACTCAGCTCCACAAACACAGCTCTTCTGTGCTTCTTCAACCTAGGCTCCAGCTGCCCATGGCCCACAGAACCTCAGTTTCCCATGACCACGGGGTTTTACCCATGCCCTGAACTGTATCTATGAGGGTCCCTTGCTGTCTCCAAGAGTGCCTTCAGAATTCAGGGAGTACCTAAAAATAGTACTGGTTACCCAGACTATCTCATCCTGGGTTTCTTTGCTTCTTGTATTCCCAGGAGATGTTACTAAGAGGTGAGAACATGAATACTCACAGGAAGCAGAACATCAGTCATCCCCAAATCACAGATTCCCATGGAAATCCAGAGAAGCAGCAGGTAGGAATTTTATGGAAGGGCTGCCTTAGGCTCATATCCAATCTTGGAAAGTTCTGTAAGGGATCTGTGCTGGGTGAACATAAAGGCCAATTTAGTCCTGAAATACTTCAATTCCTTGTCAACATGCTTGATTGAGATTTGGATCTGGATTTGGACCAAGAATCTAACATCAAGCTGGTCTCCAATTATAGTAGATTACCTTCCTTGCATCAAAGAATATTATGGTTCATTGTAGGTTCCTTGAGAGAGTTGGTCTACCTCACATGTAAAAACAAGGACTCAGTGTCTGGAAAGAAATCCTGGGATGGTTTAGCATTACCATTTTATGAGCCTAAATCTACCTTGAAAGTTTCCAAAAAGATCTGCCTATCCATTCTCTATAGAACACATGCATAGAGAACGATGTGGGGTCGGCCTTGAGTCTCTGAAGCAATTACCAACAGAGGAATCTATCTTAGTGTCTATTTACACTCACTGAGAGCTAGCATAGACAATAAAGTAGGTTTGTCTTGATTATCCACTACCCACATCTTCTTCTTTATCTTTCTTTCTTCCAGCTGATGAGTACACTCATAGATCACCTGAGTGGCCTGGCTAGGTGAAATCTGGTGCTTCCCCACCGCCAACACCTCTCACTTGGATTCTGCAGTCACTTCTGGTCTTAAACCTTCTATAATCCATTTTCTACTTTAAAGTGCAAATCAGGTCATAGTCTTGCTTACAACCCTCCACTGGCTTCCCATTAACATTGGGTTAGAGCTGGGTGTGGTGGCACACTCCTTTAATCCCAGCACACTCAAGGCTGAGGCAGGTGGATCTCTCTGAGTTCCAGGACAGCCTGGTCTCCAAAGCGAGTTCCAGGAGAGTCCGGGCTGTTACACAGAGAAATTCTGTCTCAAAATCAAACACAGAAACATTGGGTTAGACTTTGCTTCTTTCTGTGCTATGCACGCCACTTTAGATCCAGCCTGTGCTTAATCTCCCGAGCTCCATTTCTTACTACTTCTCCGTTCACCTGCTGACACCACCTACAGAACTCTCTTCAGTGCTTGGACTGAATCATGCTAGCCTTCATACCTGCTACTCCTGTCCCTGGACTCTTCTTTCCCTCCTTTGCCCAGGCTACCTTTGCCATAGGACCACCCCATCCCTAATCCCCGGAGGGCAGGTTATATTCTTTTATATTCTTTTACAGCATCCCCAGTCCCACTTCTTGTCGCTGCTTGGTTGTCTACCATCCCCACTGGACAGAAAGCCCCACTGATGTAGGAAATGTATCTGTTTCATCACTCCAGACACCCAAACACACTCTGCCTGGCGTGTTTAGGGATTTTAGCTTAAAACCTCTCATCTCTGTAGCCTGAAGTATCTTAAAAGATAACAATACTACCTAATAATTCCACTTTAGGGCCTACAAAAATTTCCAACGTTGAGACATTTCCCTGAGAGGTAATAATAAATCTTAGCATAGCCCTCAGTTTGTTCTCTCGGTGGCCGTTACTGTCTACAATAGAGAAGGCCTCATGACAGCAGCTAAGGATACATGATAAACCTTTGAGCTTGAAGGTCTCGGAGTCTAGACAGAAGCAACATCTCCAAAGTCTGTAGTAGAAATTTAAGTGGAAACAGAGAAGAAAGGTTATTGCAACAGTTCTCAGCCTATGGGTTGCATATCAGATATTTATATTATGATTCATAACAGTAGCAAAATTATAGATTTGAAGTAGCAAGGAAAATAATGTTATGGCTGGAGGTCACCACAACATGAGGAACTGTATTAAAGAGTCGCAGCCTTAGGAAGGTTGAGAACCGCTGGACTTTTGATGGTGCAGTGGGATGGCTCGGCAGGTAACAGCCTTTGCAGAGCAAGTCAAACAACCTGAGTTCAATGGCCAGAACTAGCAATAGAAGGAGAGAACTAACTCCCAAAAGTTGTCCTGGACCTACACACACACACACACACACACACACACACAGTGACATGTGTGCACTTAGACACATGCACAATACTAAAATTTAAAAGTTAAATGTCAGTGTGTATATTCATTATATGTGGTAATATGTTATATAAAGACATAAGAATATTTTCATACAAACAAATAATATATGTTGAACATATTCTTCCCCAAGCCGCACTACCCTTCTTTTTCTCACTCCTCTCCTGTTAGTACCCCTTGTTCCCCATGCTTTTACTTCATTTTCATGTCATATAGATGCACTATTTTGTGCATCTTTATAAAATCCAAGAACAACAAATGAGAGAAAAACGTGTAATTGTTTTCCTGAGACTGGCTTGCTTCAGCTAATATAACTATCTCCAGTTACATTCTTTTTCTTGCAAATGATACAATTGCATTCTTTGTAACTGAAAAATATATTCCTTTGTGTATATATTTGGTATGATGGTGGCTACCTTATTTTCAAATTCATAAGGAATCCCAGGAATAACCAAGAAGGATTTACAAGGGATGCATTATCCATTATGGTAGCTATTAGTGTGTATGTGTATCTTTAAATTAATGAAAATTAACTAACTGTAACCAGAAGGTTTCTCCAGTACCACCCAGCCACGTGGTCCCTCAGCCACTTATAAAATAATCATTCAGAGGCTTAATATTAATTACCAATTGCATGGTCTATGGCAGGCTTCTTGCTAGCTAGCTCTTATAACTTAACCCATTTCTATTCATCTATATTTTGCCATGTGTTCCATGGCTTACTGGTCTGCTTGCATGTTGCTCCTTGGGTGGCAGGCTGGCATCTCTCCAGACTCTAGCTTTTTCTTTCCTTTCTCTCTTCTTAAATTTCCCACCTGCCTCCAAGCTGCCTTTCCATAGGCCAAAACAGCTTATTTATTAACCAGTGGAAACAACATATATTCACAGCATACAGAAAGACGTCCTCCAGCAACTAACAGTAAAAATTCCATTCTTGACAGTTACCAGCCACATTTTACAAATGCTCAGACAAGGCATGTGGCTGGCGTTTTCTGCACTAAATAGTGTAGACACCCATTTTCAAAATCTCGGAAAGATCTGTCCAACAACACTAGGTTAGAAGTTCCACCTCAGCAAGAGGGACACAAGGTAGTGTAATACATATGCTTACTGTTTTTTCTTGACCTTTACCTATACCCACATAGAAATGATACCTGGGAAACCTTAAGAAATTATATATTATTTCCCAGTACCTATTCCCAGCCTATACAACTAGATTCTTGAAGATGGACGCTGCTTCTGACTCTTTGACTACAAGAAGAGAAAGTTCAAGGACTGACAGCACATGAAGCAGAGAAAAGAGTTCAATTTGGCACAAGTTAGAAGATTGCAAAAGAAACCCCAGGACAGATGTCTTTAAGCTATTTGTCTTTAACTCCAGTTGTAATTCAAGAATCACATATGGAGTTTTAACAATATGCAGATATCTGGATCTTCCCAAGGATGGTTGGTGCCTTAGCACTTACTGCATATTTAAAAATTCTATATGTGATTATGAAATTTGATCAAAGTTGATTTTAATGCTGGGCGGTGGTGGTACACACCTTTAGTCCCAACATTCAGGAGGCAGAGGCAGTCAGATCTCTGAGTTTGAGGCCAGCCAGGACATGCAGGGATACACAGAGAAACCCTGTCTAGAAAACAAAAGGTTCAGTTTTATTGTTAGCTCTAAGTGTGTGTGTGTGTGTGTGTGTGTGTGTGTGTGTGTGTGTGTGTGTGTGTGTAAGAGAGAGAGAGAGACAGACAGACAGACAGACAGACAGAGACACAGAGTATATGCTTGAGAAAAAGGCAAAGATGGAATCTAGATCTAGAAGTCCATTCAACATGTAAACTTTAGTCGAAGCAAGAATGAATAAGTTCATTCACAGTGACTGAAGCCTAAGAAAAGATAACCAAGGACAAAACCTAAAATTGGAAAAAAGCAAACCAATAAAGGGCCTGAGAAGCAAGGCTCAGAGAACTACAGTGAAGTGTGCTTTTAAATTGAAGCAATAGTAACTTATCTCACACAAGCTTAAGCAATCAGGAGACTATGTCACACAGTGGGGAGTTTGGTAGCATAGGTTTCAGGCATGGTGCATCAGGAGTCCAACTTCACTTTGCTGAAGCTTGCTAGAATATTACTGGCTTTTTCCTTAGTCTAGAGCAGTGTTTCTCAACCTAATGTTGTGACCCTTTAATGCAGTTCCTCATGTTGTGGTGACCCCCAACCATAAAATTATTTCATTGCTACTTCATAACTATAATTTTTCCTACTGTTATGAGTTGTAATTTAAATATCTGATATGCAGGATATCTTATATATGACCCCCTGTTGGGGATGCGACTCACAGATTGAGAACCACTGATCTAGAGGAAAACTGGCCTTGGAGAATATTAAAGCAATCATTCATTGTCAAGAGGAATAGCATCATCACTACTGATTTAGACTAATTATTCTTGCCTTTGACTGAGGGTTCTAGTGTTAATCATAATAACAATGACAAAAAAAAAAAAGAAACAGAAGCCAGGGATGTTAGAGAAGCTGAAAGAGAAGTGAACATGTATCCTTTGCACATAGTATAACTGAACTATTTTTAATTAAACATGTTTGATGATTGCTCAATGATTGATTAGCCTTATCCAGTGAGCCATGGTATATACAGCTCAAAATTCTATCTGGCCATTCAATGGAAATAAAGAAACAGGCTCATAGTAAAAAGGGAAAAGGAAAAGAATATGGAAAGATGAACAGTGAGGAGAAACAAAACATTTTTTAGGATGGTATTAAGAGCACACCAGACATGTCACTACCCTACCCAGCAAAGAAAACAGTAGAACATTAAAACGGATTATCCAGAGAACACAAATTCCAAAGATCCAGAGTTAGGAGCAACTGTAACCTGTGACTTAATGGTAAATCTAAAGAACTCTGGTGTCTTGTGTTACTTGGTGTTGCCAAGGTAGCCCCATAGCTTTGAAAATTTTGGCAAAGCAATCCTTGGCCAACAGAGAAGCCATCTCTCAGAGGCCTCACTTGGCCATCACCCACGATGTTGATCAGTTCCTTGATGCTATTCTCAGAACAAATTTTCCAACAGATGCTAAGTTAATGAAAACACACTGAGGATTGTAAGAGAATTTCTTTTCCATCTGCTTACACCTGTACTTAATTGAGAATACCAGATCATAGCCTAGGCAATATATGACAGAGGCCAAGGGCTACTCCACCCATATTTTATAAAGTGCTCATGGTGCCAGTTTTAACATTACAGCTGTAAATAACAAGACTCCAGAGTCCTAAGGAGTGATCTCACTCACCAACATACATCTGAAGCTTAAAGAAGACCAATGTCTTATAATGAATGTGACTGAGCTCACCAGCACTCGATGGTCCAGCTGCATTTCCTTAGGGTTCCTCTGTACATTCTCCCCTCCCTTCTCCATCTGGGAATTTCATAAACTGTTTCCCAGGGATTCAAATGTAAGTGCTAGATACTAGGAAGTTTGGTAAGAAGTAGGACAGTCACATCATCACTATAAACATAGTGAGTTACTTCCCTTTTTGTGCTAATGAGTGAAAAGTTTCCTAATGAAGTGCTATAGTTTAGATCGTAAGTATTCCCCAAAGGCCCCTGTGTTGAAGACTGTCCGCAAGCCTGTGGCACTATGAGAAGTGGTAGAACTTTTAGGAGATGTGGCCTAGTGGAAGAATGTGAGGTTGCTGAGGATATACCACTGAAAGACACACTGGGACACTGACCCCTTCTTGGCTTTTTTGTTGTTGTTTTGCTTCCCGGCTGCTGAACAAACCCTTTCCTCTCCAGCTTGCTTCTGGTCATGGTGTTTCATCGCAGCAATAGAAACCCAGATTGTTTTAGTTATTCAGAGTCCCTTGAATTTCCATGTGAAATTAAGGGTCAGGTTATCTATTTCTACAAACAAGCTGGCTGCTCTTTTGGTAGAGATTACTGAATCTGCAGCAATTTGGGAATCATTCCCATCTTAAAAATATTAATTCTTCTTGCCCATGAACATGGCATGGCTTTCTCTTTATTTAGGCCTTTTGAAGTTTCTTTCAACACTATTTGGTAATTTTCAGACCATATATGTTTTATACTTCTTACATTAAATTCATTCCTTGTAAATATGTTATTATTTTCAATGTTATTATAAATGAAATTCTTTACTTCATTATTTGATTGTTCATTCCAGTGTAAAGGAATAAAATTGGCTTTTGTGCATTGATCTTGTGCCATATAATCACGCTGTTCAAACATCTTAAAGTTATCACAACTTGGAACCTGAAGTGTCAGTTCTATTTCATCCAATTAATCATTCAATGTTCCTCTTCGTATAAGGCCTTACTTTATTTGTTTGTCTACTTACTTATTTTGACAGTGTTATCAATGGAACATGTGACCTCAGCCCAGCTAGGTAAGTGCTGTACTACCAAACTACGTGACTAGCCACATGAACTGATGTATTTAAAGAGCAATTAGACTGAATAGAAAATACAAGACCATCCTTTAGTTTAGTCAGAATGCGGAAGCATTGCTCTCTTCTCTTTGGGCTAGATATGGCTGTAGAGATGATTTAAAGCAGTCATTTGACTGCTTCCCCCTTTTATGGTTGCTTTGTATTTTTCTGTCAAGATTCTTGATGGAAGCTCAATTTCTTACTAGTTTTGTAGCTTTTTCCAAGATTGGAGGAGTGTCCCTTAGATCCACAGCACTTATAAATCTCAGAAAATGTAAGGTTAACTATACTTTAAATCTTGTGTGCACATTGCAATTTTGCCAGTTGACCCAATAACGTTCTTTAAAGCATTTCCCCGTAACACATGGTCTTCTAGATGCTCATGTTTGGCATTAAGTTGTCATGTTCTTTAATCCCTTTTAATATAGATCATTTCCTCCATAGTTGTCCCTTATGACATTGATATTTTAAAAGAATGCTTCCTGTTGCTTTTGAATCAAATGTTCCTTAGCTTCCACTTATATATTCCCAACCAGAATACTATATGTTGTGTCCTTCTCCGGGCTCCATAAACATCTGACTCTCATTTAAGGTGATTCTGGTCCCCTAGTTGAGATGTTACCCAATTGCATTCAGTTATTAATATTCTAAAATGTTTTGTATTTATCGTTTTCTTGTGTTTTAACCATTGAACCTCAAGCTTTTGTGCTGCCATTAATTTGATATTCACTTTTGGTCTATTCCATTTCAAGTGACTTTACCCAACCTCTAACAGTGTTCTGCTGGCTCTCAGTTTGTTTTCTTGACTCTGATATGTCACCTTCTAGGCACATGTATTATTTCAGCAATCTTTTTTCTTGTCTTTTATTTAGTTTTTATTTTTTAAAATTTTCATATATATTTTGATCATCTTCCTTCCCCCCAGCTCCTCCCAGAATCCCCCCTCCCTACCCATCGAACTGCATATTCTTTCTCCCTTGAAAAAGAAAAAAAAAGCACACATTAAAAACTGAAAAAAGAAAAGAAAACAAGCAAGGAGTCCATTTCATGTTGGACACTGTCCCTGTGCATAAGGTCTGCTCTGGGGTGTGGTTGATATACCCCGTGACACTCCATTGAAGAAAACTGACATTCCCTCTCCCAGCAGTTAGCTTCCTCTGCGATTTTGACTATATAATGTCAAGCTTTTGCTGCCATTAATTTAATATCACCCTTCTTATTTTGTTGTTGTTGTTGTTGTTGTTGTTGTTGTTTGTTTTGTACGTTTTGTGGATAGATCCTTGATCCTCTTCTAAGTTACCAGCTTTCTCTTAGAGCTGAGATTTGTGGTCTAAATCAGGTGTTCTATATCCTTTCCTTTCCCCTGATGATGTATAGTCATAGAAGTAGAACTAGACTTGGAATTGTGTGTCCCCCTTTTAGGGGCATGGACTCGCTTTACAAATCTACTATGGTTTACAGTAGGAGTCCACTTCCTGTACTTAGGGACATATTCTGCTGCAAAGGCATTGGAATCTAGACCACCAATTTTGTATGAATCCATAAGTGACACATACTCAGAATTGTATTTATTTTATATCTGTAATGAAGTGCTTGGAGGCATTTCACTGGTGCTTCCTAAGGGTGTTTTAATTTCTCATCAGTTCACTTCTCTCTCAATTTGGAGTTACTGACAAGAATTTTCCCTTTGTCGTCTAACATTTTCTCACCCACTATGACTTCAGATGATCATGGATGAAGGAGAGGGGTAAAGAGTAAGATGTGAGCAGTAATGTGGTGGAAAATGGATACAACTGGCTCCCAAAATTCTAAGTCCCTGCGGCTCGAGTAATGGTTCAGATGGTGGTTAAGAATGTGTGTAGTTCTTGCAGGCGACACAGGTTCAATTCCCAGCACCCACATGGTGGCTCACAACTGTCCATAACTCCAGTTCTAGGGCATCCAGTGCCCTCTTCTGACCTCCATAGACACCAAGGACCCATGTAGTGCACAGACACATGCAAATGAAACAGAATTATACACATAAAATAAAACAAATAAGTCATATACATATTTGACATGTGTATGTGTCACTAATGTATAAAGTATG
Source organism: Peromyscus attwateri (assembly GCA_902168425.1). Classification (NCBI taxonomy): domain Eukaryota; kingdom Metazoa; phylum Chordata; class Mammalia; order Rodentia; family Cricetidae; genus Peromyscus; species Peromyscus attwateri. The sequence goes on along the minus strand of CABHPP010001751.1, from coordinate 50,188 downwards.
CTACAAGTACTCCCACTACATCCAAGTTCCAGCTGCCAGGGTGATGCGCTACTGAATGTGGAATTGGCACATCTCTCATCATGCAGTGTCATTATGTGCCGTTTCCAAATGCTTATAGTGGGTGTAAAGAACTTCAAGAGTACAGATAACGTCAAAATGAGGTTAAAAATTCGAGAGTAGTGTTTCTGAGAATTCACTACCTTTGTTTTAGATGTAACTTATTTCTAATAATTGCTGTGTCCATTAACTGGTCTGGAAGATCCATGACAATTGGACTATTGATTTCTTTTGTTCTGCTACTTTTTAAAGACAGACTCTCACCATATAAACTAGGCTGGCCATTTGCAGTGATTCTCTTGCCTCTGCCTTCTGAGTTCTGAAAATACAAGAGTGCATCACCATGCCCTGCTTGAACTACTGTTCATACAAGCCAACGTGAGCCTGTTCCAGCACACCACTGAGCCTAGACTAAGAACCTACATCATTCGTTTCTTCCTGCAGCCACTACTGTTTTTATTTTTAGTACACTTACTTATTTATTTGTGTGGGGTAGGGTTTGTACAAGCCTCGGTGCACATATAGAGTTCAGAGCATGACTTAAAATAGTTCTATCCTTCTACCTGGTGGGTTCCAAGGGTCAAACTCAGGTCATCAGACTTAGGAACAAATGCATTTATCCACTGAGCCATCTCATCGACCCTCATTTTGTATTTTTTAGCAAAGGGTCATACTTCTTCATTTCTATGATTTTCTATTGATAATATTTAACCGTTCTTTTAAAATTCCCTTTTGTTTGTATTAATAGAAAATAAACTATATTTAACTTCGCTCTTCCATTTTTTAACTAAATTATTTTGAGAATTTCACACATGAGTATTCATTTTCATCCCTCCTTCCCTTACCTCCTCCCATGTCTCCCCAACTTCCTCCCAAATTATTGGCCTCTTTTTTTAAAATGTTATTGTTATACACACACACACACACACACACACACACACACACACACGCACACAATCTGCTGAGCCCATTCAGCACTGTTCATATGTACATGTGTTTAGGGCTGGCCCCTTGGGAGTGGATAACACATCGGGGGGCCTCGTCCCTGAAAAACACTGCCTTTCTCTCCTCAATAGCCATATAGGCTTTCTTCTAGAGCTGGAGCCTTGTGACATTTCGCCCTTCTGCACTGGCATGTCAGCTGTTGTCATTATGCAAGCTTTGTTTATACTGCTACCATATTTTTGAGATTTTTGTGGGTGCACCTGCCATGTCAGACAGAGAAGCCAATGTCACAGCAAACTTCTTGATCCTCTGGATCTCACAATCTTTCGGCCCGTCTTCCTCAAAGTCCCCTGAGCCTTAGGTATAGGGGTTGTGCTGTAGATGTATCACTTGAGGCTGAGCACAACATGGTCAGTTGTTGACTGCTGTTTGACCAGTTGTGGCTTTTGAGAATGATCTCTGTCTGCTTCTTTGGATAGGAGTGAGTTCTATGCTTATTTGTAGCTCTAGGGGTAAGTATTAAGAATATGGTGAGAAATTCTACTGGTTTGGGAAAGTAGTAGTGTAATAGTAAGTTCTCCTCTCGTTTCCCTGATCTAGCCAGCCATAGCTAATTAACTAAGCTTGCAGTACTAGGCATAAGTTCCCTCCTAAATAAGTGGGCCTAAGTCCAATTAGTCATGGGTCTAATTTGTTGTCCCCAAGATAGAAAGCATGAAAATGAAAAGGGACCATATGGGGTGAAGGATCTCTAGGGAAGACAGTGAGATAGACACCAGTGCTATGAAGGGAGAATTGGAAAAACAGGGTGGGAGATTTTAACTGCAGAGGGGAGAGGGTAATACAGAGGGAGAGGAAGGGAAAAGAGATTAAAATACAAAAGATAATTGGAAAAGCCATAGGAAAACTCATCATTTTATATTTACTTGAAATACAGATATAGGGCCTAGAGAGAGAGCTCAGTGCTTAAGAGTACTTGCTGCTCTTCCGGAGGATCCGAGTTTGGTTCCCAGCACCAACACAGCAGCTTGCAACCATGTGTAACTCCATCTAGTTCCAGAGGATCTGACATGTTATTCTGGCCTTCACTATCATGAGACACACATGTAGTGCACAGATATACATGCAAGCAAAATACCCATACACTTAAAGTAAAATAATAAAGTTTTAAAGAAATATTGAAATTAAAAGCTATTTAATATATATAAATCTCTCTGTCTGTGTGTCTGTGTGTATGCATGTGTAGTTTAAAAGAAATGACACTAATCAGGGAGTGGTGGCACACACACCTTTAATCCCAGCACTAGGGAAGCAGAGGTGAGGCAGGTGGATCTTTGGGTGTGAGGCCAGCCTGATCTACATGAGTTCTGGGACAGCCAGTGCTATGTAGGGAGACCCTGTCTCAAAAAAAGAGAGAGATGACATTACTTGGGGTCATAATGCTTCCTCTAAGATCCATAGCTGATCTAATAAAAGCCCATGACTAGCCTCCCTTTGAGTTGTTGGGCAGGGAAGTCCAAAAGACTCCCAAAACAATATAGGCTATTGCGTTGCCCAAGTTCCCTCCCGGAACTTGAAGGCTAAGTCTCTGTTGCTGAAGGTACCACACACTTACAATACATTCTTTCATTTCTATCTCAAGATCTCACTCTTTTTCTCATAAAAGTTGCTTTGGATCTTAGATTGCATGTGCATCTATCCAGGACAATAACACTGTGTTCCTCTAAGGACAACACTAACCCAAGTTGGAAAAAGCAGAAGCTAAGCACTCTAGCTGAGGAAAGTGAGCACAGAACCAGCTGCAGAATTACATAAAGACTTCTGATGGGGGTAGTCAAGAGTAGTGATGGAGCTAAATCACCATGAAGAAAAAAAGGGATGTTCCAACACATGCTACAGAGCCAGCCTCTTGCGGATTATTTTGAAAGAAGTTTGGGGAGGGCTTAGGAGTAGAGTGCTTGCCTAAGATCAGGCCCTCAGTTCGATCTCCAGCACCAGTAAATAAATGCTTGGGGGCTGGGAAGAAGGCTCAGTTGGTAAAGTACTTGTCGCACAAGCACAAGTAACTAAGTTCAGATCCCCAGCACCTACATAAAAGCCAGGCAGGACAGCATGTGTCTGGATTCCCAGTGCTGAAGAGACAGAGGACAGATAGATCCATAGAGCTCCTTAGCCAGCCAGGCTGGCTGAATTAGGAAGTTCCAATTTCAGTGCAAGACTCTATTTCAAGAAATGTAATGAAGAGCAATTGAGAAAAATACCTAACGACCTCTCACCTCCATATGCACGTTCACACATAAACAAACAGGCCTATATGCACACACACATGCATACATGCAAATAGCACACAGACACACACATGCACGTGCACACACACATACGCACGCACGCACGAATGAATGAATGAATGAATGAAAACTTGTAAAGGTGAAGTTTGGTGAAATTTACCTCAGTGTGCCCAAGAGCTTGTGAGCTGCTCAAATTGCAGCATTTATTTCATACATATCTATATTTATGGTTTTATGGGAAACATTCTATTTGGGGAAGTTGTTTTTAAAAGATTACTTACTTACTAAATGATTCATGGCTGAACCAAATCATACATTCTAGTCAATATTTCCAATAATGTAATTGTTCAAAGCCCTGTCTGGACTTTAAAAGTCACCTGGGGAGCTTTTAAAACCTCCAATGCCGGGACCCCACTCCAAAAACTTCTGATGGAATCGCCCGGGGTGGAGTTGGACCATTAGGAACTTTGAAAGACTCCCAGGTGATTCTAATTGGCAGCCAAGTTTGCGAATCCCTGTCATAATGTAACAGTTGAACATTTGATTGATACTCTGGAGAACTGGCTAAAATAATATATTAGCCCCCAAGATAGAGGAAATAGGAAAGTCTGCAAAGTTCCTGAGGATGTTTGAAGAAAAACAAGATCATAATCATCACATCACTAAGAAGGTCTTTTTGCTTGCTGAACCTCTGAATGTTTTTCAATTAACAACAACAAGAAAAATCTGTGTAATGACTTATGGAGCAGCAGAAGGTTATTAAATGTAATCATAGCTTGAAGCTGAGTACCGAAGCAGGGTATGTGGATGCCAGCACGTCCAGATACTCATCAGGAAGAGTAAGTCTTCTGTGATAGAATCCCCTGGGTGTGCTTCAGTTAACACTGCAGTTCAGATAGATTCTTTCTGAGCTGTTTCTCAGGAGCACAACTGAAAATCATAAGTAAGATTGTGAGGGGGAGGTCTCAAAATATTTAAACAAATAAACTTTCCTCAAGGGCTCCATCACAGAAGAGCTCACAGACTCCTTAGAGGCTCTGATCAGCTACTCACTCAAGCAGGATCCCTGAAGATCTCTTCTACTTTTTAAATTAGATTTAATTATTAACCATTTAAAATAAGATAATCATATTAATCAAGACTCCTTGATTTGTAAACAAGTCCAATTAAAGTTAAGGGGAAACGGAATTTATTTGGTCAAATTAATTGAAAAGTTCAGGGACACACACAGGGCAAGGCTGAATCTAGAAGGAGACTTGATTGGAGATGTAGGTTAGTGGAAGTGCTCCCATCTAGCAAGTGCAAGGCCCTGGCTGGATTCAGTACCCAGTATCATACACAAAAAGGCCTTGTATTTTCCACCTGTCTGTTTTCCCTGTAAGTAAACTCCATTTTTAGACCAATTTTCTCCCCTGTGCTAGCAAGATGGCTGCAAGGAGTATTGGGTTTTCACACAACTGTTCGGTTCCCTTAGTCAAATATTATGCCATCTCCAGATCTCCAATAAAACTCATAGACTTGAGTGTTATTGGTCAAGATTGGCAGGGCCTTGGACAAGTGTTTATCCCAAAGCAACCCCAACAAGCCACTGAAATGCAATACTCTTTATGGTCACACTTATGTCACATGCCCAACCCTGGAACAAGATTGATGTGAACTATACCTCCATGACTGAGGCCAGTCAAGATGACAGGTACCCCCCAAAAGAGGCAACATCACAATATTTGTGAGAAGATGGCAAGCAAAGAAAAACAGAGTTTCACTACAATTTAGAAAGAGATATTTCAAACTTCCCTGTGGTTCTTCTAACTGTAAGAGATGGCAATTCATAATATTTTAGGAAGTATTCTTCCAAACATCCTATTTCCCATTAGTATTGTGAATAAACATCTTCTGATGTTCAAATAGTAAATGCTGAAGGATGTGTCCATTAGTAAAATTGGCACATTATGTTTTTTTTATTTGCCTAAACTAGAGCTATAATGTAGTTTGTATGAGAAATGGAAGCTTTTAAGAATAGAATAAGGATATAGCTTGGTGACAGCGCCCCCACTTAGCATGCATGAGGCCCTGGGTTCAAATTCCAGTGCTATGGAAAAAGAAAGGAAAGGAAGACAAAAGAGCTAATCAAAGAATAGAATAGGGGCTAGAGAGATGGCTCAGTGGTTAAGAACACTGACTGCTCTTCCAGAGGGTGGAATTCCCAGCACCCACATGGTGACTCTAAGGCCATCTGTAACTCCAGTGCCAGGGGATCTTGCGCCCTCTCCTGGTCTATGTGGGCACCAGGCAGGCACGCAGGCAAAATACCCACACCCATAAAATAATAATTTTTAAAAATTGAATAGAAAAATATTACCAAAGACACTGCTTTCTAAATACTCTTTAGCAGAAGTCAAGTTTTTCTTGAACACAACGCTGATGTCTTGAGAAGATTTTCAAACTGCCAGCAGTGGATAAAGATAAAAATATATACAACCTCAGAAACACCATCAGCTTCCATGGTTCTGAGGTGAGCAGTTAGAAGCAAATTAGTGACTGATGTTGAAAGAGTTCATGGTTTGTATTTTGTTAGTCTCAGTTGTCATGACGACCCACAGGCTCTGCATAAAACGCCTGAAGCCAGCAGACATGTAATGGAATACATTCCTCTGAGTGAGTCAAAGCCTTGTTGAAAAGGAAGCAATCACACTGTTGTGGAAATAAATTATAAACTCCTATGAACGGCTCCGGATTGAAATAAGCAACTTTTTTGGAATCCACTTTCTCCCTCCTCCCACATATTTTTGGTGATAAGTAACTTGGCAATGCTTTGTTTCTGATGGGACTACCCACCACATCTTTAAGAAGGGCCGTGGTCATGCATGCCCTGCCTGCCCACCTCACAAGGTTTGAGTGTGGATCCAATGAGAACGTGTGGGAAGGAACTGTGAAAAAGACAACGGGTTGCACTAACATGACTAATACTCTTCATTAAGTTTCCTTAACAAGCAGAAACAGAAGTTCCAGATCAAAGTTTTAACTTATTCCTGAGCCGTTAGAGATGGCTTCCTATGACACACACACTAATATTTTGCTTCATCTAAAACCCCCCACTGATGAAAGTACAGCTGCTCCCCAGGAGTATCCTGGATCCAAACCAGAAAGTTTATGCTAACAGAATATTGTGTGAGACAGACACCTGTTCAAATCTCAGCTCTACTGCTTCAGAGGTATGGGAACCTGATCATGTTACTTGAGTCTGCATTTCAGACCCTCACATAAAAGGTTGGTAAAGGAGGTAATGTATAGCTGAAGGTTTTCCTGTGTCCTGCTCTGTCCACAGCCACTCAGACCCAAGTAAACACACACAGGCTTATATTAATTAAAATGCTCAGCCATTAGCTCAAGCTTACTACTGACTAGCTTTTACACTTAAACTCAGCCCATTTCTGTTAATCTATATGTTGTCATGTGTTCCGTGGCTTTACCTGTGTACTATTACATGCTGCTCCCTGGATAGTGGGCTGGTATCTCCTCCTCGGCCTTTCCCTTCCAGAATCCTCTTTTATTTATGTCTGTTTATCCCACCTATACTTCCTGCCTGGCTACTGGCCAATTGGCTTTTTATTTATCAACCAATCAGAGCAACACATTCACAGCATACAGAACATCCCACAATAGTAATGGTACCTACCTACCCCATAGAGCTGTAAGGAGAATCTATGCAGAGAAGTACCTTGTAGCTTCTTGCTCATAGTTAAAAGTTAAGTAACTGTTAATTACCATATTCTTTGGGGAGAACTAATGTTGGAATTATTTCTACCACAATTCATTCTTTTTCTCCTTTTGATTTCCTCTCTGGCTTTCAAATACCAATTTAATACTTTTGCTGTCTTGATCCCCACCTTTTGTCACCATCACACTGGTTAGGATAAATCATTTATTGCATGATCCTCGGATAACATGATCCACAATGAAAGCTAATGAATTTTTAGTTCCATGTTATCTAACATTATTATTAGCATAGCTGGAATATGATGAGGCCAGCTCACCTCCATATTCTTATGGAGCCTCACTATCTTGGCAATTAGGAGGGTCTTTAAGTGTCCATGGGAGAGCCCCTTTTGGAAAGCCAGATGGCTGCGGTCAGCCATGATGACCATCCACTGCCCAGTACCTTCACCTGGCAGACAGCTGAACTTGGATGGTCCACAAAAGCCAAATTGCACAACTTTGGCAGCAAATTTTGTTCACTATTTATCCATCACTTGGACAACCGGGGTAGATTCCTGCAACTCGAGCCTATCTGGACTCTTCATTTTAGCACTGTCAGCCCAAGCAGACCAATTCCGGCTTCTGGGAACGTTCCTTTGGAGAGCAGCAGAAATGTCATCAGATTCTTTATTGCTCTTTCCAACTCCTAGATTGGTGTGGCCCATGAACCAATTCTCCTAATAGACTCAGAAAACCAGTATTTGAAGCTGCAAATTTGCATAGGATCAGTTTTTCCAAGCAATGCAGTCTCCCCTTGGGATACTTAATTTGGAAATGTTGGCATTTCTTTCTACCTGGCCACATGTGTTTTCTCCATCTTCTCAGACATTGACCTTAAGTAGTTTTTCTATATCTGTCTTTCCAGCGATTCCATGTACTCTTTTCCAGCATTTTCATTAGTTTTAATACCAGGCTGATTTTCCTTTTCCATAAAGGGATTTCAGAGTCTTTCATTGTTCTGTGATTCCTCCTGAACCTACCTCTCCCACATAGAGTAAACTTAACAAAGGGGAGTTTTACAGTCACACCTCGTGCCTTATGATGGACATGATAAGTAATACAATCTCTTGGCCTCCTCCTTCACCAGTAAACCTTAATAGTTGGGGGTGGGGTATAGTAGTCAATTCCCAGAACAGATTTTTTCCTTCTTACTCAAAGACACCTTGGGAACCTCATGTCCAAGCCAGAACTATTTTGGGTAGAAAAGAGACAGGACATTTGATACCTTTGTGTCTGGTAAAATTCTTCCCAAATAGCACCAGATCTCAAGGCTTCTTTGCAGTTGCTAATGGTTCAGATGCTAATTCCAACTACTCTTGTCTCACTCAAACTCTGAACTGAAGACCACTTCCTTTTAGGCTGGGCATCCCTTTAGTTGAAGCCGTAGTCTGAAGAGAAAATGCTTTTGATTAGGGAAGCATTAAAAAAAAACAGAAGCCATGTGTCCAAAATTATTTTATTCCATCCGACCAAGTGGCCTGGTTTCTATTTTGGAAAACATCAATTATGCACTGCAATAAACTTGCCGTTTTCAAAATGCAACAACCTCCAAGACAGTGATGTGTACTGAGTGATTTCCAGTGGTATCAAGGAACCAGAGATACCTAACTTAATTGGAGTGTGGTTTTCAAATTGCAAAGTTACGAACGGTATTTCACACCAATTTCCTCACTAATGGAGCCATAATTGCATGCAGAGAAGGGTTCCTCAATTTCAGCACTACTAGCATTTGAGCCAGATAATTCTTTGTTTAGGGCTGAAAGAGGAGCTCTCCTATATATTATTTTAGCAGCACCCCTGATCCCTACACACTAAATGCCAATAGAAATTTCATTCCACTAGTGACAGCCAAGAATGTCTCTAGACATTGCCAAATGTCCCCAGAGGGACACAACCACCCCTAGTTGAGACTCACTGGTGTCTTTCCCTTGATTGCTTTTCTAAACTATAAAAATCTTCGAGGCCAATGAAAACTAAGCACATTGGACCATGGACTGTACTATTTGGACATTAGTATCATAAAACCCTTCATTTTTCTTACTTGAGATTTTTAGAAAGACAATTAGGTTTCCAAATATAGTTTCAGTATATAAACACTGATACCTAGCAGCTCCTAGCTCTCTGTTCTCTGCCAAACTTTACAGGAGGTTTCCCAAGAGTTTATAGGGCCCCTCTTTGGCCTAGTTCATTGAGGGCCAGAATAAAACTACTCATTAGCAATATGACTAATCCACCAGCCTATTAGCTGAAATAGTCTGGGAGGGGAAAGGGAGTGTCATGTTTCCTGTTCACTGCCTTTCCTCCTAAAGCATAATATGCAGTAGTCTGGCCACATCCAGGTTGGTTTCACACATTGGCAAACTTGGTCTTTGCTAGCCAGTACCTCAATGAGATCAACCAACCATTCTGACTGAACAATCAGCATCAGGATGCCAGGCAGAGACAAATGTTACACTCAATGAGCATGATTTGAGGAAAGCTGAATAAAGGAGTGATTTGTACAGTCTTATAATTTAGAGTAAAAAGAATATGATCCCAGAAAGCTATTTAGACCAGGAACCCTAAACCAAAACAAAACAAAAAAATCCAGAAGGGAAGCTGTGGTGGTGGCCATCTCCAAGGGGCTGTTTCTTGCACCATGATCCAGCAAGCCACACTGACCAATAAGCAGGGGGTTTGCTGAAGAATATATACTACAACTTCACTCTCTTAGGCCTTCAAACTTCCTCCTTATATGGTATACTCACCAAACCCAACCAGAAGAGACAGGACGAGGGAATCTACTGATACAATGTATACAGGACAGCTTTCACACACATAGAGCTGAGTGCAAGGGGGTGGAGAATGGATATGTAGAGAAAATGGAAGCTATCCAGCTCATACTACAAGCCCAAGGAATACCAGCTGCCCTTTGGGTTAAGGAAGAATATTCTCTCCTGATAATTTCTCTATGTCCCTTGGAGTTGTGAGACTGGTTGGTTGCCTTCAAGCACAGTGAAATTGCTCAAAGTCCCATGGGATAACCATTCAGTAGACATGACTTCTGTGATCACTGTTTGATTTTCTTCCATGTCCACTACCCACAAATTCTGATTTGTGCATGTGTCTACAAGAAAGTCATTTGCCAAGCTGCTTTCACCTCACTTTGCTTTCCATGGCCACTGCACTCTCTGTGATAATTTTGTATGAGCAAACATTATTTTCAGGTTTGTTGAGGATATATTGACAAAGAGCAAGCATTTCATTCTGCAGGAACAGTCACATCTATTACCAGGTTGCTACCAGGACAAGCTGTGTGGAGTTAGCCATTGAGAGTGAGAACGCGGCGGGACAGACACTCAGAGGAGGCTTGAGTGGAAGCCAAAGCTTTGTGTCGGCTTCTGGGTGCTTTGCTGGTTGATTTGTTGGAGTGGGAGGGGATTCGTTATTTTTATCCTTGCTATAACAAAATACCTGATGAAATTAACTTAAGGAAGAAAGGATTTATTTTGTCTCACAGTTTGAAGATACTATAGGGCAAGTGTGTCAGCGTGAGGGGGAGGCAGCCGGTCACATTGTATCTGCAGTCAGAAAGCAGAGTGATGAATGCTGCTGATCAGATCACTTTTTTTGTATTCTGTATTCAGTTCAGTACCCCAGTCCATGGAATGGTGACCCACATTTGGAGTGGGTCATCTCTTCTCAGTTGGTCCAGTCTGGAAACTCCCTCATAAACATGACCAAAGGTTTCTCTCCTAGTTTAGTCTTGATCCTCTCAAATCCACAGTATTATCAATTGCATGAGACATTAGTTGGCTTTGTTCTCATAATAGAAGAGTCATTGCTTCAAATTAGTAGCATTGCAAACATGGGAAAGCCATAGAACAGGACTCCAACTCTGTACACACACCTGAACTTGGAAGGCATCTTCCAAAGCATCCCACCGTTTGGAAATATCATTTACAGAATGGGATCTGATTGGTGGGAGGAAAGCCTCACCAAAGAAGTAACGGTTGTACAAATATCATTGGGTTGAGAAACAAATGTGAGAATGTGCAAAGAATGTTCTTGGTGGAGAAGATAACATGTGCAACAGACCTGAGGTGAGAATAACCTCGATGTACTCCAAAAATAGCAACAAAAAAAAAAAACCACCAGCATGGTCATGTAGTCTCAGAATTTGGGAGGTGGAGGCCAGAGCACAAGGAGTCCCAAGTCCAACCTAGGCTACATAGTAAGTTTGTAGCCAGCCTAGACTACATGAGAGACTGTCTTAAGACAAAAAACCAGCAAGAAGGCCAATCTGGCCAGCCTGGAATGAGAAAACCGTGCAATCAGAGGTAGAGTCTAGTTCATGCTGGGCTTTACATGCCTGAGAAGACATTGGGATTTCACCCCAAGCAGGAGGAAAACTGGGAGAGGAATTTAGGTAGAAGAATGATATGATTTCATTTAATCGGCTCATTCTGGTGGCTGATAGCTTTGTACAAGAGAAATATGGAACATATTGAGAAAGCTTTCTTGTCGTAAAGTATCTTCCCTTTTAACGATGGTCACCAAGCTGCTGGTTAGAATGCCGTTACTGCAAAACTGGCATAAGCACTTTCCAGTTCCCTTCCCTCCAGTACCTGGCGCTGCCATTTTCTTTGTTTTATTTTCAGACTCCACATACCAATGAGATCATGAAGTGTTTGTCTTTCTCTGCCTGACTTATTTCACTTACCATAATTCCTTCTCTTTCTTTGTCTTTGCTCTATTATAGAAAATAGGGTTTTTTTTTTATCATACAATATAGTCTGATCACAGTTCCCTTCCCCCATCTCTTCCCAGATGCTCCCTGCCCACCTCTCCACCCATCCAACTCCCCGCTCTCACTCTTGCTCTCTTGCTTTAGAAAACTAACAGGAAAAAAAGAAAAAGTGAAAAAGCACTAGAAACAGACACACACACCAAACCCATGAAAACACAAAATCAGAAGTCATAACATACAAGCAAACGACCAGTAAGGTAAAACATGCCCAAATAAAGCACTATGGGACAAAAAAAAATCTGCAAAAACACCATTGGGTTTGTTTTGTGTTGGCCATCTACTGCTAGGCGTGGGGCCTACCCTTAAGTGTGGTTAATATACCCAGTGAGACTCCACTGGAGACAATAATTTTTCTTTGCAAGCAATTGTCAATTATGTCCCTCACTTTCATCCACATTTTTACAAACAGCAGGAGTTCCTTCTTTTAAGTCTGAATAATATTCTGTTTTGTGCCTGTGCTTGTGTGTGTGTGTGTGTGTGTGTGTGTGTGTGTGTGTGTGTTCCCATGCATGTGTGTGTGTGTGTTCACCCATTGATAAACATTCAAATAGTTCCATATCTTCTAGGCTATTGTGACTAAAACTGCTGTGAGCATGACAGTACAGATGTCTCTTTGGGATTCTGATTTCATTTCCTTTAGCTAGGACCCAGAAATGGTATTGCAATATAATGGTCGTGTTTTTAGTTATTTTAGAATTTTTCATACTGCTTTCCGGAGTGGCTGGACCAGTTTGCCTGCAGTGTATGGAGTTCCTTTTCACCACATCCCCCAAAACACTTACCTTTTTCTTTTCTTTTTGAGATTATGATATAATTAAACATTTCCCCTTTCCCTTTCCTCCCTCCAAACCCTCCCATATACCCCTCCTTGATCTCCTTCAAATTCATGGCCTCTTTTACACTGAGTGAAGACCAGTGAAGACACACCTTGATCAAGACAAAGCTTATAAAGGAAAGCATTTCATTGTGGGCTTGCTTACAGTTTCAGGGGATTTAGTCCATTATCATCATGTTTTGAAATCAGGTGATGTGATGTTGCCACATTTCTTATTAAAGATTACTTTGCTTATTTGTAGCCTTTTTTAGTTCCACTGAATTTTCAATTTCTATGGCAAATGCCATTGGACTCTTGGTAGGGATTACACTGAACATGTTGATTACTTTAAATAAAATGGACATCTTAATAACATTAATTTTTTCCAATCCATGAACACAAGGTTTATTTCAAATTACTTATTTTTCAATTTATTTAATTACTATCTTACAATTTGAGTATACTGGCCTTTCACCTCCTTGGTTATATCTATTCCTACATATTTTATTCGCTTTGATATGGCTATACATAAGAACTGTTCCCTTAATTTCTTTTTCAAATAGTTTTCAGTTAGTGTATAAGAGTACAACTGATTTGTCCATATTATTTTTTGTGTTCTATAACTTTATGGAGTTTATTTACAACTACAGTTTTGGTAGACATTTTAGGGTGTGGATGGGCGGTATTCATGTGTATGCAGATTCATGTACACAAGTGTGTGGAGACCAGAGGAAAGACAACCTTGGGTGGCATTTCTCATGTGCTGTCACTCTTTTATTTTAAGACATGGTCACTCACTGACCTGGATCTCACCAAATAGTCTAGACTGGCTGTCCATGGAGCCCCAGAGAGCCATTGTCTCTAATCCACTGGCAAGAGTTGGCCTTCTTATCTGCTTGGTTCCTGTTCTTACAAGAAATTATTTCAAATTTTTACCTTTTCCTCCCTTTTTTGTTTTGTTTTTTTTTGTTTTTTGTTTTGTTATGATTTTGTTTTTCAAGACAGGGTTTCTTTGAGTAACAGCCTTGACTGTCCTGAAACTCAATCTGTAGACCAGGCTGACCCCAAACTCACAGAGATCCGCCTGCCTCTGCCTCCAGAGTGCTGGGATTAAAGGCATGCACCACCACCACCTGGCAGTTTATTTATTTATTTTTTTGTGGTTTTTTGAGATAGGGTTTCTCTGTGTAGCCCTAGCTGTCCTAGGACTCCCTCTATAGAACAGTCTCGCCTTGAACTCACAGAGATCCACCTGTCTCTACTTCCTGAGTGTTGGGATTAAAAACATGTGCCACCACCATCTGGCATCAGATTTTTGCCTTTGAGTATGATGTTAGCTGTAAACTTGTCATATATGGCTTATAATATGATTATATATATATATATATACATATTTATATATATATTCCTTTTCTATCTAATTTGTTGAATGTTTTTGATCATAAAAGAAAATGCACAACTTTGTCAAGTGCTTTTTCCTGTATCAATGGACATGACTGTGTGATTTTTATCCCTGCCATGTTGCTACATTTATTGATTACAGATATTGAAATACTATTGCCTCACAGGAATAAATCTCAGTTTATCATGATGCACAATCTTTTCACTGTGCTGTTTAATCTGGCTTCTAATACTTTATTGAGGACTTTCATATTTGTGTCTATCAGGAATATTGGCCTTTAGTTTTCTAGTCTCACAGCAGAGTCCTTGTCTAGCTTTGGTATTGATGTAACATTGGCCTCATAAAATAAGTTTGGAAGAGTTCCTTCCTCATCACTTTTTGAGAAGTCTGAACAGATTTGTGTTAATTCTCCTTTAAATATTTGGTAGAATTTGCTAGTGAGGCCATCTGTTCTTGGGCTTTTCTTCGTTGGGGAGTTCTTGACCATTATTAATTCAATCCCCAATACTTGTTATTAGGCTATTCAGATTTTCCATTCCTTCATGATTCAGTCTAGATATGTTACATGTTTCTAGGAACTTATCCATTCCTTTCAGGCTATCTCATGTGTTGGTACATAATCATATCAATTGTGTTGTCTCTCTTTTACTTGGAATTTTAGCATCTTTTTTTCCTTTTTTCTCTTAGTTAGTGAAGTTTAAAGTTTGTCATTTTATCTTTTCAAAAAAACATTCCCGGGGCTGGAGGGATGACTCAGTGGTTTAAGAATATTAGCTGCTCTTGCAGAACCGTAGACCAGTTCCAAGAAACCACACTAGGCAGCTCACAACCATCTGTAACTTCAATTCCAGGGAATCCGATGGCTTCTTCTGGCCTCTGTGGTTACTGCACCAATGTGTATAAACACACACACACACACACACACACACACACACACACACACAATTTAAAAAAATTAAATCTTTTAAAAACACTCTTTAGTTTTATTGATCATTTCTATTTCCTCCCTTAATTTACTTTGGGCTTAGTTTGTTATTCTTTTTCTAGTTGTTTGAGCTACAAAATGAAGCTGTTTAATGGAGATTTCCCTTTTTTCTTAATATGGCCATTTATTGCCAGAAAGTTTCCTCTTAAAAGTACTTTTACTAAACCCCATAATATTTCTTATATTTTTATTTACTCTTTGAGAACTTCAAACACGTGTGCAATGTATTTTGATCGTATCTACCACCACCCGTTTGACCCTCCAACTCCTCTAGACTCTCCCTATGTGTCCTCCTCCACATTTTAGCTCCTCATGAACACACCACAACTGTGGTTGCCTGAAGATTTACACAAGATATAACCCAGAAGTTTGCAACCTGTGGGTTGAGACCCCTTTGGGGGGGTTGAACAACCCTTTCACAAGGGTCACCTATTAGACCTGCTTATCAGATATTTAAATTACAATTCATAACAGCAGCAAAACTACAGTTATGAAGTAGCAATGAAAATAGTTGATGGCTGGGGGTCACCACAACATGAGGAACTGTATTAAAGGGTCTCAGCATTAGGAAGGTTGAGAACACTGATCTAAACAGTCATAATTCCAATAATGATGGGGGAGGAGTTAATAAGGCCCCACCCCTGAGAAGCTACTAGTAGACAATGGTGCTAGGGAAGGGGGAGTCCATTTTCTTCTGGGGTGTGATCCCCTGGTAGGTTGTCTATGCTCCAGTGCATAACTCCGAAGCTCATATGGGCAGCACTAATTGAACTCATTGGGCTATTAAAAAAATTAAGTTGCTGGGTAGTGGTGGTGCATACCTTTAATCCCAGCACTCGGGAGGCAGAGGCAGGTGGATCTCTGTGAGTTCAAGGCCAGCCTGGTCTACAGAGTGAGTTCCAGGACAGCTAGGGCTGTTACACAGAAAAATCTTTTGTCAGAAAAAGAAGTCTTGGTATTTTTTCATTGTCTTGGTTTTGTTTTATCTCAAGATATTTTTATTCCCTTTTTCATTTCTTCTTTTACTTGTTTGTTAAGGAACGTATTGTTTAATTTTCACATTTGTTAACTTTGAAATTTGCTTCCTGTCATTGATTGCTAGCTTCATGCCACCATGGTCAGGAAAGTACTTGATATGATTTCAGTGTTCTTACATTTGTTAAGACTTGTTTTGTGCCAGACAGTGATGGCGCACGCCTTTAATCCCAGCACTTGGGAGGCAGAGACAGGTGGATCTCTCTGAGTTCAAAGCCAGCCTGGCCTAAAGAGCAAGTTCCAGGACAACCAGGGCTAAAGAGACTCTATCTCAAAAACAGACAAAGACTTGTTTTGTGATTCATGACTCAGTATACCTTATCCATTCTAGAGAAGTTCCATGTGCTCATGAGAAAAATATGCATTCTGCTTCTATTGGGTGGTGTATTCTGTATGTCTATTAAGTCCTTGGTCTGTAGTGTTAATGAAGTCTACTGTTTCCTCCTTGATTTCTTGTCTGAGTGATTTATCCATTATTGAAAGTGAAGTACTGAAGTCACATACTATTATTGTATGGCTATCAATTTTAATCTTTGTTTCTGTTAATAATATATATATTGGTTTTTTTGAGACAGGGTTTCTCTGTGTAGCTTTGCACCTTTCCTGGAACTCACTCTGTAGACCAGGCTGGCCTCGAACTCATAGAGATCCTCTTGGCTCTGCCTCCTGATGCTTTATATATTTTGATGATCCAAGGTTGGCTACATGTATATTTGTAAGTGTTATATCCTTTTTTGCACATTTTCCCTTTTATCGTTGTATAATAATCTTGATCTCTTGTGATGTTTTAACTTGAAATTTATTTTGTCCACTAGAACTGTCGCCACTCCTAATCTCCTTTGGCTACATTTGCATTGGAGATTTTTCTGTCCCTTCTCTTTTAGCTTATGTGTGTCCTTAAAGTTAAAAAGAGTCTTTTATAGGCAGGACATTATTGGGGCTTGCTTGGGGAGGTGGGTTCCAGAGTTTTTTTGGATTTGTTTTCATTTGTTTATTTGAGGTGGAGTTTTTGTTTGTTTTTTATTGTAACTCGAAGTCTTGTGATGCTGTCTTAATATTTGAAGAGGCAATCATGCAGGGATGCTGGGATTCTGTCAGAGCTCTCCCATAGATATACCTGCTTTACTCTTTGGAGGTAAAAGGGCTATATGCCTCTGCTTTATTTCCTCTGAGACAGTACCCTGAAGTATTCAAGTTTAAGACTCCCACAGAGTCAAGATCACTCTGTGTGTGTGTGTGTGTGTGTGTGTGCGTGCACATGTAAAATCACTCTCTCTCTCTCTCTCTCTCTCTCTCTCTCTCTCTGTGTGTGTGTGTGTGTGTGTGTGTGTGTGTGTGTGTGCACATACATGCCAAATGTATTGTCCTTGGGGGCTTGAAGAGAATGTTGGGTCCCCTGGAGCTAGAAGCACAGGCTGCTATGAACTACCCAATGCATACTTGTGTGTAATATGCGAGCTAGGGCCAGGGAGCTATATAGTGCTAGAAGAGCATGTGGTTGTTCCCTCATGGCATTGAATTGTGCCCTATTGGGTGTGGGGTGAGGCAGGTACAATGAAGCTTTCTCCTTCTCCCTTTCAGTGTGCTCATTTTTGTGGTTTGTTCCACTGGGGCACTGGACTTCTTTACTAGACTCCTAATCTCCCACAACAGCACTTGTGTCTATAGGTGATTGACAAAGTCAGTGTATATGGTGGGGGAGGGGGAGGCTGGGATGAGGGCACCATCTTGCTGATTTTATGCTTGCAAAATCTGAATTAATTTTAGTATCTACCCTTAATGTGTAGTAGTATACTTTTTGTAATTTAATGGTTTCTTAGTTTAATTTTTTTAGGTTAGCATAAAAAACTACTGGATTTTATTATTTGTGTGTGTGTGTGTGTGTGTGTGTGTGTGTGTGTGTGTGTGTAGACAACTTTGAGTGTCATTTCTCATCTTCCCACCTTATTTGAGATAGTCTCTTCAATGATACATAAGCCGGATTAGTTAGCCCAAGACCTTCTAGAGAGTCTCCATCTCTGCCTCCCATCTCCCAGGAGGGGCATGCTGGGATTCCTGCCTTTTACATGGGTTCTGGGGCTCTGACATCAGGTCATCAGGCTTGAGCAGCAAGTGCTTTTATCTAGTGAGCCATTTCCCCAGCCTTCATTGTGGTGTTTTCATACACATGTACCATTACACTTTGTTCTCATCCATTCTTCTCCTCCACTGCCTTCCCCCATACCTATTGACACCTTCTGGCTCTTCCCCTTCCTTCCCCTAGATAGACACCACTCTGCTTTCATGTCATATTCCAAAACCCTCTTTTCCTCCTCCCTTAAAACCTCTTCATTCCCTCCCTTTCTAGTTTAATTACCTACCTACCTACTGACACACATGCATGCACACACATACACAGACACATGTGTGTATCATATTAATAGCATTTTGGAATCTTGGTTGCAAAAATCTGTAACTGGCTGGGCGGTGGTGGCACACGCCTTTAATCCCAGCACTCAGGAGGCAGAGGCAGGTGGATCTCTGTGAGTTCGAGGCCAGCCTGGTCTACAGAGTGAGTTCCAAGACAGCCAGGACTGTTTCACAGAGAAACCCTGTCTTGAAAAAAAATCTGTAATTATATACTCTTGTAATTTGCATCTTAATAAAAACCAGCACCATGTGAATAATCAAAAAAAAAAAACTGTGGGTCCCAGGATGAAGTTCATGTCATCAAGCTTGGCAACAAGCGCCTTTACCCACTGAGCCAGCTTGCTAGCCCATCATAAGCATCTTCTTTAAATTAAATGAAAGTTCTCCATCTTGCACATGTTTCATGTTCCCTCGTGACTAGATCAGGATCATGCATTCTCAGTGAATGCAGTACATGAGAGATGCATCCTTAGGGCATCATGTTTGGAGGTCCATAATTTCATTTACTTCTCACTGTAAACATTGGGTTTGATCACCCGGGCAAGGTGCTGTGCTGCTAGTTTTATGTCCACTGGATATAAGATAGAGACATTTTGGAAAAGGGCCCCTCAATTGAGAAAATTCTCCCACTTGATTGGCCTGTGGACAAGCCTGTGGTGCATATTCTGGACTGATGGTTGATGTCTGGGGGCCCAGCTCACTGGGGGCAATGCCACTCCTGGGCTAGTGGTCCTGGGTGCTATAGGAAAGAAGGCTGACAAATAACCTTGAAAACACACATCCAAGTAATATTATATGTACTGAACAGATTATATTTAGGAATATATATGTATGTGTGTGTGTGTGTGTGTGTGTGTGTGTGTGTGTGTATGTGTGCACGTGCAATAACAGTGGAAGAAAAGGAGGCTATGGATTTGAAGAAGAATGGGGAGGGGAGGAGTATATGGTAGGGTTTGGAGAGAGAAAAGGGAAGGGATAAATAGGGCAGTCATATTATAATCCCCAAAACAAAATTTTAAAAAAAGATAGAGGAAACTTAATTGTGAAGTGAAATAAATGAATCTGAAAAGGAGAGAGAGAGAGAGAGAGAGAGAGAGAGAGAGAGAGAGGAAGGAAGGAAGGAAGAAAGAAAGAAAGAAAAAGAAAAAAGCTGAACAAGCCACGAGGAGCAAGCCAGTAAGCAGCACCCCTCCATGTCCTCTGCATTAGCTCCTGCCTCCAGGTTCCTGTCCTGTCCTGTCCTGTCTTGGTTTCCCTCGATATACTGTGAATCGTGATATGTAAGCCAAATAATCCCTTCCGCCCCCCCCCCCCAGCCAGTTGTTTTTGCTCATGGTGTTTTGTCACAGCAATAGGAACCCAAACTAAGACAGGTGTTCTCATGTTTCTCCACTTTTAACAAATTAGAAGATTTTATGAAGACCATATACATATCTTGCTCCTAAAACGATTCCAGATTAAAAGAGACTAAGAATCATGACAACTGAATGCAGTTCCTGACCTTACACCGAATATTGTATTAGAAGCAAAATATATTGCAAAGGACATGATTAGATCACCTGATAAAAAAACGGAACACAAGTGGTAGTTATATAAAAATATATCAACATTAAATTTCCCAACATTGAAAACATAACTATTAAGTTGAAGTCTATCTTTTTTCTTAGGAAATGAACTTATCTGTTAGTATAAAATATGTTCGATAAAGAATTAATTTTTACAAAAACAAAACAAGCTCTCAAAACCTGCTCCAGAACAGACCCAACAGATCTCACAGAAGACAATGGGGCAAAGGTGCTTGGAACTCAGCCATTGTTTCCTGTGAAGAAGGAAGTGCTTCTTCCATCCTCAGAGTATCTGCTCCCATTATTCCTGACCCTAATCCAAGCATCATCCACATTCTTGGTGGGAAGCAGCTGCTGCAGTTACTGTGAAAAAAAACATAGGATTCCAATGCACTAAAAAGTCAATATCTATACAGCAAATTCCCCAAACATAAGAAGGGCTATTCAAAAGATACCAGATGGCCACAGGTGAAAAAAGCAGCCACAGCACACACACACACACACACACACACACACAGAGAGAGAGAGAGAGAGAGAGAGAGAGAGAGAGAGAGAGAGAGAGAGAGAGAGCCTGTAACAATGCTTTTTATGGAATCACTCTAGCCTGTCTCTCAGGAGTCTCTTGTTCTCTTCTGCTTCTTCATAGAAGCAGCTACCAGAGGCTGGCAGTGGACCAGCAGGCATGACCTGTTCATTGATCACTGCAACCTTCTGCAAAAATGTCAATAGAACCCAGTGTGGTGTCGTTACACACCAAGTACTGGTAATCTGAGGAAAGCTAGGGCTCACTTGTGGGTGGAAGTCCAAATGGGGTGAGCACTGTGGAAAGGCTGTGTTTAGACGTATTCTATGATGAGGCAATTCCATTCCTGATGTATAACTAATGACAATGACTTTTTATGTCTACCAGAATATATATATATATATATATATATATATATATAGAGAGAGAGAGAGAGAGAGAGAGAGAGAGAGAGAGAGAGAGAAGTATTGATGGTATTATTATTCATAATAACCCAAAGCTAGAAATGACATGTTTATCTATAGAAAAATGATAAACGCTGTGATATGTGCAAATAAAATACTATACAGCAATTAAGAAAATCATTGAACTAACCATATATACAAACAAGGATGAATCTAACCAACAATACTGAAAAAAGGAAGTCAGATACAAAAAAAATACATACTGTATGATGCAATTGATGAGAAGTTCAGGAACAGGGAAACAATACCATAATACCATACACCATAATAACAACACCATAACAGTTGTCTTACAGTGAGTATGGGATGATGGGAACAGTCGTTTGTGGTGATATATCGTGTACCCTAATAAAATTTACCTGAAGATCAGAGAGACAAAGGAACAAGCCACTGAAACATCTCACCTCACCAACTCCACGAATTCTCTGACTGAATTCCTCTGAGTCCTCACCTGAAAGGCTCCAGCTGAAAAAGCCTCAGCCGAATGAGCTTCCTCAGCCGAAAAGGCTTCTAGTTCCTGTCTCCTCATGCCGTATATACCTTATATACCCAGCCATTAAAGGTGTGTGTGCTTCCCAAGTATCTTACTGTTTCTCTCCTAGACTGAGTCAATCTCATGTAGAAAGGGGAAATGTGGTGATATATTGTGTATCCTAATAAAATTTACCTGAGGATCAGAGGACAGAGCAAGCTACTAGATTAAACATAGAGGCTAGGCAGTGATGGCACACACCTTTAATCCTAACACGTGGGACACAGAGATCTGTCTGTATCTCTGTGAGTTCAAAGCCACCCTGGACTACATGAGATTGATTCAGTCTAGGAAAGAAACAAAGACAGGCAGTGGTGGCACACACCTTTAATCCCAACACTTGAGAGATCTCATGCCTTTGCTTGGGAAGCACACATGCCTCTAATCCCAGGAAGTGATGGCTGGGCAGAGAAAGGTATATAAGGTGTGAGGAGACAGGAACTAGAGGGTTTTTCAGGCTGAGGAGTCCTAGAGGTAAGAGTTGGCTTGTTCCATTGTCTCTCTGATCTTTCAGCATTTACCTTACCAATATCAGGTACTGAGTTTTTTATATTAAAAGACCTTTTAACATTTGTGTTACAGTCATTAAGTGCATTTTGCTCTAAGAAAATTATACCTCAACCAGGGGTCAGGCAAAGTCTAGAAGTAGAATCACAGCTCCTCAACATTTAAGAGATCTTTTCTGCCAGGAGGTGGTGGTGCATGGCTTCAATCCCAGCACTCAGGAGGTAGAGGCAGGCGTATCTTTCTGAGTTCAAGGCCAGCCTGGTCTACAGAACAAGTTCCAGCACAGCCAGGGATACATAGAGAAACCTTGTCTCAAAAAACCAGTGAGGGGGGGAGTGCTTTTCAATTAAACAAAAGTGTAACATGAATTGCTAAACGGTCTTATTAATAAAAACCCAGGGCTGGAGAGGTGGCTCAGCGGTTAAGAGCACTAGTTGTTCTTCCAGAGGTCCTGAGTTCAAGTCCCAGCAACCACATGGTGCCTCACAGCCATTTGTAATGAGATCTGGTGCCCTCTTCTGGTATACAGACAGACCATACACATAATAAATAAATCTTTTAAAAAATAAAATAAAATAAAAAATAAAAACCCAGAGCCAGATATTGGGGTAAAAACCTTAGAGATCAGAGGACTAGGAAAAGCCACAGACAACCTCACCTCACCGGTCACCTCAGTCTCCAAAGAGACCTACTTCCTGTATACCCACGCCTATATGCCTTTCTGTTCTGCCATCTCATTTCCTCTCTCTGCCCAGCTACATCACTTCCTGTCTGTCTGTACAGACCTCTACGGTTAGTGCTGGGATTAAAGGCGTGTGTCACCATGCCTGGCTCTGTTCCCAGTGTGGCCTTGAACTCACAGATATCCGGGTGGATCTCTGCCTCCAAATGCTAGGATTAAAGGCATGTGCTATCACTGCCTGACCTCTATGTTTAATATAGTGGCTGACTTTGTCCTCTGATCCTCAGATAAACTTTATTAGGGTGCACAATATTGGGGGACACAATGCATCACCACACAAGAGAAAAGGTGCTATCTGAGGAAAATGGAGCCTCCTAACTTTCTAAAGGGGTTTGAGCTATTGACACCATTTTTAGCCGTTGTCTCACGCCTTCCTATGCCGTCAGGATTTTGCAGTTAAGTCCCAGGAATCTAACTAGAAATGCATGTGTGTAAAGTTCTGTCCTGTCTGCTTACATAGTGTTTTGCTGTTCAAAAAGAGGAAAGACCTCTTTTGATCCTTGCAACAGCCTCGTGGGCAAGCGTGTGCAGTTTATATTTGTTACCAAAAAGAGTCTGGAGCTCTTTGAGGATAAAATGTCATTTAAACTCAATACCTCAGGGCAGAAAAGATTATAGGAACCAGAAGGGCCAAGGACACCATGAGTACATGGCCCATATAATCAACTAAGCAGGGCCCATAGGGACTCACAAAGACTAAACAGATGAACAAGGAGCCTGTATGGGTCTGAGGTAGGCTCTCTGCATATATGTTGTGGTTGTGTGGCTTGGTGTTCTTGTGTGACTCCCAACAATGAGAATGGGGGCTGTCTCTGACACTTCTGCCTGCTTGTGGGACTCTTTCCCCCCTACTGGGCTGCCACATCCAGCTGTGACATGAGGGTTTGTGCCTAGTCTTATTGTATCTTGTTAGGCCATGCTTGGTGGATATCCCTGGGAGGCCTGCTCTTTTTTTCAAAGGGAAACAGAGGAGAAGTGGATCTGGAGGAGAGGGGAAGTGAGTGGAGGGACTGGGAAGAGTGGAAGGAGAGGAAACTGCAGTCAAGATGTAATGTATGAGAGAAGAATAAAAGTTATAAAAAATAAACTCAACATATCTGACTTATAATCAGGGTATTCATAAGCACTGATTTCAATACAAGTAAATACAGCAAGTGATCTTGGATTACATACTGGAAAGGGCAAATGCTATGAAGAAAATGATTGGGACAGTGGATAAGATTTGATTACAGATTATATGTTGAGAATAAGATCATATTTACCACTGTTGACTTTTTTATGGTGCTGGGAATAGAACCTGGGACATGGTGCATAGTAGGCAAGTACTCTACCACTCGGCTATGTCCCAGCCCAACAATCATTCGTTTCTTGACCTTGATGATTATACTGCTGTTGCACAAGAGAGTGTCCTTGTTTGTAAGAAGCACTGAAGTATTCAATGTAAGGTCATCATGTCTACAATTTAGCCTAGAGTAGCTCATTGAAAACTATGTATACAGATAGAGTGGGAGAAAGCAAATGTGCAAACGTTAACAAAATGTGAATCCAAGGTGAATGGTGCACGAATAGTTGTTGGATTGGTCTTGTAACTTTCCCCATAAATATTTTTTTTCTTTTAAGAAAATATTGGGGAGAGGGCTAGAGAAATGGCTTGCCAGCTAAGAGCACATATTGATTTGGCAGAGCACTGGAGTTTGGCCAGGCAGCTCACAACTGCCTGTAACTCCATCTCCAGGGGATCTGATGCCATCTTCTGGCCTCTGTGGGCACTGCACTCACATGCACACACCACGCAGTCACTCACATATACATAAAATTAAAACAAAAAGGTTTTTGAAGTATTTTACTAGCACATATCATATTAGTTATACACAATAACTGGTTTCATTATGAGATTTGCATAGCATATACAATGCATTTTGATCATATTACCCCCATTATCCTCTCTTGTCACCTTCCTAGCCCACTCCTACTGGTCTCTTTCCTCTTCCCAACCAGTTCTCCTCTGTTTTCATGTCTTTATTTTTGGTGACACATTGAATTAATGAAGGTTTCTTACAGGAACATTCATACAGGGTCAGGGGTTATTTACAGTAGCATATGCAAGTTACCAGTGGCCACACAGCTGAAGAAAATGTCTCTCCATCCCCCAGCAACCATTAACTGCCTGTAGATCCCCAGAGAGGAGTAGAACCTCATTGGCCTTTCCTCCTTAGCAACATAATCATTACATTTTTCTAAATAAGAAGTTTTAAAACTAACGAAAACACAACTTTTCAGACAAAATCATGCTGTGCTTATGTTGGGCTCAAAACCATAATTATCTCAGGCAGTGTGTAAGAAATGACAGAATTCTAATTCCTAGCAGATTTATTAGTCGTCTCATTTCATCAAAATACTGGCAAAATATCTCTTATATTTTTCGGTTAGCATGGTCTAGTGAATTTAATAGGAAGCCTTGCTCTTCCGGGGCCAGTTGGAGTTTTCATTATTTTCAAATACCAGTGTTTGATTTTGAGGCCTTCAAGGAGGGAAAGAGTCAGCACCCTTGTGATCCCTGATGCTTTACCAATGTCCTAGAAAGCTGGCAAGACCTTGGAGGACTTAGCCACATGGTACACAAGGAGCCTTGGATCCCAGAGACAAGGGCTCTGTTTTTACCAGAACTCCATGATCCAAATAGGTCTTGGAAGCAATAGAACTGCTGACCTTGAGAGGAAGGTAGGAACCTATCCTATCCAGTGTGGAAACATGGTCAACAACCATTAAACAGCTCTAGGATGGAGAAGACTAGACAACTGAGTTTGAACTTCCCCCACCGTATCAACATTGGTACCCCACATTGAATTTAAGCTAAAGTAAATAAAACTTGTTTGAATGTTTGGATTGAGTCATTCCTATCACACAAAGCAACACACACTGAAATACATGCTAAGTACCTTCTGTTGATTACCTCATCTTGTATTCACAATACCCCATGACATAGCAATAACAATCCCCACGCCATGATAGGGCCTCATAACTACCTATGTGATGTCACCATGTAAGTCTCTGGTGGAGCCAGCATCTGAAACAGGCAACATGACTACAGGATCAAAGCTCCTAGCCCATCTGCCATGTTTGTGGGTGAATATCCACTTCACTTCAGGACCGTTTCTCCCATGGGAATTCTTACCTCTAGCTTCCAGTCTGTAGAAGATGGGTCTGTTAAAGTTGCTACCCTGTGGCATAATAGCAATGGAAAGAGCCTATCCAAGTTCAGCAGAGCCCAAGAAAATCACTCCTTCCATCCCTTTCAATAAGCAGCCAGACTTTCCATAGTGCAGATGACTAAAAGATGAGCTGATTGTGCCCAGGAGGGAGTGACTCTTCTGCCAAATGTCCTGGCTGGTGGTGTGATCATCTCCTGCAAAGAGTGAGGTCCTTCCAAACGACTGGTATTCTCCATTCCCCCCATGGATGCATAACTGAGTCAGGTTAGTCTGCCAAATCCAAACACTGTTCCATATCCAGCGCCTGAAAAGAGCTGGTCCTGCATTAACAGCAGTCTGTGAGGCATAATTAGTTGCAGATTCCTCCTGGAGCTGCTTAAGCTCCTTAATGTCTCAGAGATGTGGCTAGCGTGTAGCTCTCTTTGGCAGTGAGGGGCTGGAGAGGAGGTCCAGATGTCAGAAACCAAGTGCATCATTCTGATCCATCTTGGCTTTCCCAAGGCATGATGGGGCAGGCTCACATGCATGAATGGGGCTTTGGGGAGCACATACCCTTTCAGCAGATCCAAACCACACAGATCACAGAAATCTAAGGGAAGTAATGTCTTCCTCATGAGCTGGCCAAATGTTAGCAATAGTCTCCATTTGGCTCAGTGGTACCTGGAGTGGGAAAAGGATGTAAGAAGCCTTTTCTCTTAGAAAAGGGAGCAATATAGTCAACAAAAGACAAGCCCAGTAACTAGAAAGGATTTACAGTCACACAGAAGACAAGCCTTTGGGCATGTCTGTGGTGGGGTTTCTAGATTAGGTTAATTGAGGTGGTAAGGCTCATCATAAATATGAGTGGCATCATTCCATGGAGTGGGGCCTTGGACTAAATAAAGGGAATGCAGGCTGATCACCAGTGTTCGTCTCTCTCTGCTTTCTCACTATGGACTTGATATGATCAGCTGCTTTATGCTCATTCTGCCATGACTTCCCTACCATGAAGGACTGTATTCACCCAACTGTAAGCCAAAGCCCCTTCCTCTTAAGTTGGGTCTTGTGAAATATTTGGTCGCAGCAATAAGTAACTAATATATCTAAATAGCATTTCGTTTGTGTCCAGACAAGTATCATGGACTTTGGTCTGATACTGTACTGTTTCCAACTATATTTACTAGTGTTATCAAATCACAAAATTAATATGAATATAGCTACCTTTGGTTTGGACTTTTCCTCTGGCTTTAAGAAGGAACTATCTGATATTTCCTTTTCAAATAAATAACCAAGTCAATATTCACCTAAATCATCATCTTTTAAAAAACAATTCATACAATTTAAATTATACACCATTCCAAGTACCATAGTGAAATTTCTCATTGTTTGCTCCACGCCGCCCAAACTGTGAACCATCTCTCTGGGCAATGTATCCACACTGTATATATTACCCACCCATTAGTCACTTGGTACCATCTCTGTTGTCAGACCAACTTTTTCAGTCAGTATCTCTGTGCTTGTGTTTTAGTAACCTTTTCTAACATAACAGCCCCAAGTGCAAAAATAGTGATGCTGACAATCCAAATATGCAAACAAGTTGTGAAGTGTTTCTTCGAGTATGAAAGCACAGGAAGGGATATGATGAAATGGAGACCACCATAACTGCTGTTGCAGTATAATATTGTGACTGCTCTATTTTACTGCATCTTACTGATTTTTTTTAGAAAAATAGTTTACAAAGTAACAGGATTCTATATGACGTTTTTATACATACTTCATTATAAGCAATTCTTCCTCTCCCTCATCTCCCTGCCCCTCTTTGCCATTGTATCCTTTCATTTCCAGTATTCCCCAACCCCTGCTTTGTTCTGTTGTCTTCCCTGCCCCTCCCTTAAAGCCTCCTTTTTTTCCAGTCATATGGCCTTCTTTCTAGTTTCCTAGTCTTTTTCCATATTTACTCTTCCCTGGACTTCCTACTTGACAGAGTCTAGGATCCACATATGAAAGGGAATATACAGTATTTGTTTTTCGGAGCCTGGGTTACCTCTCTTAATACAATGTTTTCCACTTCCATTCCTTTTCCCACAAATTTTGTGGTTTCATTATTCTTCCTGGCTAAATAAAATTCTCTTGTTTGTATGTATCACATTTTCACCATTTATTTGTCCATTGATGGACATCTAGACTGATTGCATTTCCTTGCTGGCAAGATGTCACAGCAGGTGGATGCGCTTGCTATGTGAGCCTTATGTCCTGAGTTTGATTCCCCAGAACCTGCAGAAATGTGGAAGAAGAGAATCAACTCCGTAGAGTTGTCCTCTGAATTCCACAAGTGTGCTGTAGCTCATGCACCCACACACATATGGTCACATGTAGAACATTGTATTAAAGTCTCCATTACGATTGTGTCTGAACCTATGTGGCCTTTTATACATTTTAGTGTTGATTTTATTAAGTCGGGGGTTGCAAAATTTGTTGCATAATATTTTACAAAAGGTCTTCTTGATGACTTCCTTTATCAATATGCAGTGGCATATTTCTCGCCTGATTAGCTCTAGTCTGAAATCCTCTTTGTCAGCTATGAGAAGTGCTATGCCAGCTTGCTTGCAGCTTCTATTTGCTTGGTAGTTTGATTTCCAACATTTGACTCTTGGTTTTATGTCTTCCTAGCTATGTATGTTTCTTAGAGACAGAAGAGATGTAGGTCATTTTTTTTAAAATCCAGTCCATGTCTTTTAACTCATGAATTAAGGCTGTTTGCCTTCAAGGTTATAGTTACAAATGTTTGCGATTGTTCACTGTTTTTCAATTGGTTAATTGTTATTTCTTTTCCTCCTTACCTAATAGTGCTGGATTTTTGCTTGTCTGCTGTGTTGAACATGATTGATTCCTTCTCAGTTCTGTTCTTCATCCATTGCCGTCATAGACTGTATTCTGCCCTGCACTCTTATGTGAGAAGCCGTCTTTCTTATTCTTCCATGTATAGGATGCTTTTAAGAATTTTCTGTAGTACTGGCTTAGTTATCATGAATTACCTTAGCATTTTTGTCTTGAAAATTTCATAGTTTTCCATCTATTTTAATAATTTTGTTGTGTATAACAATTTTGGTTGACAATTATGTACTCTCAAGGTTTGGAGTATATCATTCCATGCTTTCTTAACTTTTAGGGTTGCTGATGACAGATTTGCTATTATTCTGATGTTTCTGCCTCTGCATGTGAGTCAACATTTTTCTATTTACAACTTTTAGTATTTTTCCTTTGCTTTATATTTTTGAGATCTTGACTATGATATATGTCTTTGTTAGGGTTTCTATTGCTGTGAAGAGACACCATGACCATGGCAGCTCTTATAAAGGAAAACATTTCACTGGGGTGACTCTCTTACAGTTCAGAGGTTTAACCCACTATCATCATGTCAGGAAGCAAAGCAGCATGCAGGCAGACATGGTGCTGGAGAAGGAGCTGAGAATTTACATCTTGATATGGAAGTGACAGGAAGTGAACTGTGTCACTGAGCCTGGCTTGAGCATATATGAGACCTCAAAGCCAACCTCCACAGTGACACACTCCCTCCAACATAGTGCCACCCCCTTTGAGGGCTATTTTCTTTCAAACCACCACAATACAACAATACACACACACACACACACACACACACACACACACACACACAAATGGTTCAGTATATCTACAAAGAGAGAAAACATGCAATATTTGTCTTCCTCATTAGACATTTCATTTAGCGTGATAATCTTCAATTATATGTTTTCCAAAAAAGCATAATTTTATTTTTTTATAGCTGAATAAAACTCATTTCGTAGAAATACCATGTTTCCTTTCTGCTGATTGACACCTGGACTCATGCTAAAACTTGCCTATTGTGAAGAGCAGTGCAACCAATATGTATGTGCATTTCCTTGTGTATGTTGCCACTAAGTCCTTTGAGTATATACCTAGAAGTAGTATGGCTGGGTTATATGGTAAACTTTCTTTTCTTTATAAGGAAACCCCTTAGTGGCTAGACCAATTTATAGTCTGACCAGCAGTGTAGAAATATTTCCCTACATCCTTGCCAACGTTTGTTCCTATCTTCTTAATGATAGCCATTCTGACTAGCATGAGATAGACTCTTAAACTACACTCTGAGCGTGCGTGCGTGCGTGCGTGCATGCGTGTGTGTGTGTGTGTGTGTGTGTGTGTGTGTGTGTGTGTGTGTGTTTATACATGTTCATATTATGTGTAGTCAAGCTTGGCACACTCATGTGTGTATACTAAAGTCAGAGGTCCATGTCAGGAGTCATCCTCCCTTGCTCTTCATTTATTTTTTTAGATAAAGTCTCTCTCTCTCTCTCTCTCTCTCTCTCTCTCTCTCTCTCTCTCCTCTTCTATCTCCCTCTCTTCTTTCATTCATTCATTCATTCTTTTTTTTTTGAAACAAGGTCATGTTATGTAGTCATAACTGGCCTGGAACTTGGTATGTAGACCAAGCTGGCCTCACAAAATACTCATGTTTTTTTCAGGCAGGGTTTCTCTGTGTAGCAGTCCTGGCTGTCGTGGGATTCACTCTGTAGACCAGCCTGGCTTTGAACTCAGAGATCCATCTGCCTCTGCCTCCCAAGTGCTGGGATTAAAGGCACATGCCACCACGTCTAGCTGAGATAAAGTCTCTCACTGAACTTGGAGATCATCAATTCAGTAAGACTCGCTGGTCATCATGCTCCAGGAATCCTCCTGTCTCCGCCTCTCCATCACAAGGATTAGAGGCCTGTGTTTCTACATCTGGCTTTTTACATGGGATGAAAATTTCTCATGGTTGTTCAAACAGCCATCTCCTCAAACTGAGCCATCTCTTCAAACCTAAAGCTCCATTCTCAAGAGTGCATGTACTCCACTACATTTAAATTATCTGTCCCACAAAAATGTCATCACTTTAACAGAATTGGAGAGTGGGTTCTAGGAATAGAACCCAGGGCCTCATGCATATTAAAGACTTGTTCTACCTTGGAGCTACATCGCTACCATGGAAATCTTAGAGAAAATTTCAGAGGCTTGGAATACAGCTCAGCTGAAAGAGTGTGTGCCTGACATAAACAAAGCCCTGGGGCCAATCCCCAGCACCACGTAAATGTGGCATGGTGATGCACACCTGTAGTCCCAGCACTCGGGAAGAAGGGGCAGGAGGATAGAAATTCAAGTTTATCCTCAGATACATAAATTTGAAGTCAGTCTGGCATGCATGAGACCCTGTCTGTAAATACAAAACAAAAGCCATTTCAGAAGTTTTTTTTAAATATACAAAGCCTAAAATCACTTTTTTTTTTTACTTAGCTAGATGTGAGCAAATCTTGTGGCTTCTCTGATTTTTCCAAATCCCATTTTGTACTTAAAATGGATCTATTCATATAAAGAAAAAACTCTGCTTCTGAGTAATAAACTTAAAGAGGAAAAAGAGAAAGAGGCCCCAACTTCTCACCTGGAAGCTGAAAAATACTTTCCTGAACGAGCAAACTGGCGCATGCTTTTCTTCAAGCATTCAAGTGACAGAGGCAGGGGGATCCCTATGAGTTTGAGGCTAGCCTGATCTACATGATGAGACTCTATCTCGGGGGAAAAAGACAAGAAAGGGGCCGAAGAAATGACTCAATGATTAAGAGGACGGGCTGCTCTCCTGGAAGACCCAGGTTTGATTGCTGGCACCCACATAGTGGCTCACACCTGTCCATAGCTCCAGTCCCAGGAGACTTGACACGCCCTTCTGGCTTCCAGGGCACCAAGCATGCATGTGGTGCCCAGACATATATGCAGACAAAACATGCATACACATAAATTAGTTCAAATTTTTTAATTAAAAAATGTTCTTGTGAATTCTTGACTTGTTCCTAAGTATGTGGCCAGGAGCTCTGCAGAACAAAACCGGTAGAATAGGACCAAATCAATAATCAGACCACAGTACATTATAACTGAGATAAACAGAGCCATGTGGTAGGCAGAGCAGCAGAGTGCTTGTTTGGAATGCATGAGGCCTGGTCCTATTCCCAGCATCAAATATAAATACATTTGAAATGTATGCCTCATTTTGACTCCAGAAGCAAGGAAATGAAAATCAGGCTAAAGAAAGAAAGGAGCGTGTTGGCTATAATTTTAAAAAAAGAAATGAACTAAAAATCAGGAAAAAAAAAACAAATACAAGCTCCTTGGAAGTCCAGATACATATCTGACAAACATGTCCTAGACCCACAGACAGCCTCATACTGCAGTAGTGGGACAGTACAGAAATTCCAGTCTTTGAGGCTAGCATGCTGTTGATTGCAAATAAGAAAATCCATCTGCCTGGGAGTTTTTTTTAATATAAAAAGTAGGGCTGGAGGTGTGGCTAACTGGTAGAATACTAGCCTGACATTTATGCAACCCCTGAGTTCCTTCCAAGATACAAAGATATAGGAACATATTTTTGCTTTATGAATTAATGCTGTGTGTTTGTGTGTGTGTGTGTGTGTGTGTGTGTGTGTGTGTGTGTGTGTGTGTCTGAGAAAGAAACCTAGGGCATCATGCAAACTAGGCAAGCACTTACCACTGAAATGCACTTGTAACCCTGAATTAGGGTGCTTCAGAGAAATGGAATGTGCAGGATGAGTCTTCGTATACAGAGTTTATTTGAAGATTTCTTGGCAGCCATCCTATGGACAATTGCAATCTCACCGGTCCTTTGCCCAGAAGAACCGCTAGATGATTCTTCTGATCCTGTAACACAGAAAGTATGATGCTGACTTAGTAGTGCTTATTCATTGTGATATAAAATCAAGGTATCTTATGTTATGTGAGGAGGGGAGTAAAATAAAAATGTGTGCACAAACTCTTTTGAATAAACCTCTTTGAGACGTTTGCCTCTTCTGTACTTACATGGTAGCTACGGTCTCACACACAGAGCACTGTCAAGAATCCACCTCCATGGGTCCCTTCAGGGTGGCCACACCATCAGGAATCAAATGTGGAGTGCAGCTTCCATGATAACTTAAGAGGTTTTAGTGTTTATGGTTCCCAAAGCTAGACCAGGCATCCAGAGAAATGGACAATGACAATACCCATTCCTGTGACTGCAGTCTCCTGGGTGGGAGCTCATCAAGTTTTCTTGGAACATAGCCATGTCAACTACTGACATAGAGCCTACCACAGAGACTCCACAGTGGTAGTGTTGCATAGTTGTGACAAAGAGGCTCTATGTCCCCAAAGCCCGGGGACAGACTACCCTAAACTTTACAAGAAAATTTCCTGACCACTACTCTAAAATTTTTTTTTAATCTAAGTTTTTAAGTAGAAAATTCATTCACACTTGTGTAATTTATTTATTTGTTTGGGTTTTTTTTAAATTTATTTTATTTTATTTTACAATACCATTCAGATCTACATATCAGCCACGGATTCCCTTGTTCT
>CABHPP010001751.1:0-16650 GCA_902168425.1 Peromyscus attwateri | reverse complement strand
CCTAGCCCACCCCCCATTCCCATCTCCTCCAGGGCAAAGACTCCCCCGAGGATTGAGATCAACCTGGTGGACTCAGCCCAGGCAGGTCTAGTCCCCTCCTCCCAGGCTGAGCCAAGCATCTCTACTAAGCCCCAGGTTTCAAACAGTCAGTTCATGTACTGAGCACAGGACCCGGTCCAACTGCCTGGATGCCTCCCAAACAGATCAAGCCAATCAACTGTCTCACCCATTCAGGGGGCCTGATCCAGTTGGGGGCCCCTCAGCCATTGGTTCACAGTTCATGTGTTTCTATTCGTTTGGCCACTTGTCCCTGTATTCCATCCATCCCTGGTCCCAACAACTCTTGCTCACATAAACCCTCCTCCTTCTCGCCAATTGGACTCCCGGAGCTCCACCCAGGGCCTGACCGTGGATATCTGCATCCGGTTCCCTCAGTCACTGGATGGGGTTTCTATCACGACAGTTAGGGTGTTTGGCCATCCTATCACCAGGGTCGGTCAAATCGGGCTATTTCTCCACTATTGCCAGCAGTCTATTGTGGGGGCATCTTTGTGGATTTCTGTGGGCCTCTCTAGCACTTTGCTTCTTCATATTCTCATGTGCTCTTCATTTACCATGAACATTCCTTATTTGGGTTTTGATATTTATATTTATTTTAGTTTATGTGTATAGATGTTTCGCCTGCCTCTATTATCGATGCACAAGTTGCATGCAGTACTCACCAAGGCCAGAAGAGGGCAGCAGATCCTCTAGAACTGGGGTTAAAGCTGTAAGCTGCCATGTAGGTGATGGGAACTGAACAATTGCCCTTAACCTCTGAGCCATCTGTCCTGCCCCCGTTTGCTTGTTTTTGAGGCAGGATCTCTAGCCCAAATGACTTCAAAATCCCTGTGTAGCCAAGAAAGACCCTGAACAGACAGCTCCCGCTGCTTCCACCTCCCAAGCCTGGCACATTTGTAAAATTTATATAGTTTATACTTATTTATTTATGGAGAGCATGTGTGCCAATGGCAAGCATGTGGAGGTCAGAGGACAACTTGCAGGAGTCGGTTCTCTCCTTATACTATGTGGGTCCCAGGGATCAAACTCAGGGCCCTATGTTTGGTAGCAAGTGCCCTTACTCAATGAGCCATCTTACTGGACCTCATATTTGAGTGGTAAGTTTTAAATACTTAAATATGTATAATAAAACAGTAGATATTCAAAATGAGGAAAGGAAAAGAGAAAGGCATGAAAGGATGTACTGTATTACATCTGAGCAATGTTTATGTTTGCGTAATAGAATAGTTTTGTCATTTTGTGCATTTTTTTTTTTTTGGTTTTTCGAGACAGGGTTTCTCTGTGTAGCTTTGCGCCTTTCCTGGAACTCGCTCTGTAGACCAGGCTGGCCTCGAACTCACAGAGATCCGCCTGCCTCTGCCTCCTGAGTGCTGGGATTAAAGGCGTGTGCCACCACCACCACCACCACCTGGCCATTTTGTGCATTTTATGTATCAGTCTAATACATACACATATTTTTAATGAAAAGCATTTTTCTTAAGATGTATTTGGATCATGTTTTCCCATCTCTCAACTTCTCCCAGATCCTTCCCACCTCCCTATCCACTCAACTCCATGCTTTTTTGTTCTCTCTCTCTTTAGAAAACAATCAGGCAAATAAAATAAACAAACCATTATGGTTTTAAAAAACACACAGTGTCAGGTGGTGACCTACACCTGTAATCTCGGCAGTCTGGAGGCAGAGGCAGGTGGATCTCTGAGTTGGAGGCCAGCCTGGTCTACAGACTGAGTTCTAGGACAGCCAGGACTACACAGAGAAAACCTACCTGAAAATAACCCAAAAAGGAAAAAACAAACAAAGAAAAAAACACGAGAAACACACACACACAAACAAAACCACAAAAATACAAAATCAGAGACCATAATATACAAGCAGAAGACGAGTAAGACAAAAATGTTTTGTGTTAGCCATCTACAGCTGGGCAAGGGCCTGCCCTTAAGTATGGTTAATATATTCAGTGAGACTCCACTGGAGAAAACTAAACTTTCCTTTGCAAGCAGATGTCAATTGGAGATAGCTTCTTGGTTCTTGGTGGGCTCTTGTGTCCACTTCCCCCATCCCCGCGCTGATCCCATCTGTCTTGAACCTGTGCAGGTGAGTCCTTATGTGCATCAGTTCTGAGTGTCTGGGTGACACCTCTGCCGTGTGTGTGTGTGTGTGTGTGTGTGTGTGTGTGTGTGTGTGTGTGTGTGTGTGTAATTCTTTATTGATTATTTGGGAATTTCACATCATGCACCCCAATCCCACTTACCTCCCAGTCCCTTCATATTCTCCCCTCACCTCTGCAGCATCCCCCCAAGAACCCCCCCCAAATTAATTAAAAACAAAACAAACAACCCCCCCCACCTCAGTCCTCCATCTTTCCAGCACCTCTTCATTCCTCCTGTGCCACTGGGAGCAGAGATGTGTCACACAGTGTACCCTTTTGTCCAGTCAGCCCCACCTGAAAATGTTCTCTGCAATGAGTCATTGGGCTGGTTCAAGGCCTCTGACACATTATCATTACTGGACCTTCTGGACTCATGGAGATCCTGCGGCTATCATTCTCTGCCTCTTACACTCCCCTCCGGCTTACAATCTTTCTGCCCCTCTCTTCCTCATTGAGCCCTGAGCCCCGAGGGGAAGGGTTTAGTGAAGACATCCTTCCTATTTAGGGCTGAGTGCTCCAAAACCTCTCACTCTCCACACGTCGTCCAGGGTGGGTCTCTTATTTCCCATCTACCACAAGAGGAAGCTTCTCTGATGATGGCTGAGCATGATCTGTGAGTACAGCAGAATGTCCTTAGGAGTCAGTTATTGCTACATTCCTTTAGTGGAGCAATAGTGTTGGTTTTCCCCAGGATACACACACACATATTAACAAAGTCATCTGGGTCTGTTTTGGTGAGGAGGTTGTCCTACAGGAACTTGAGCTACAATTTATCTTTTTTTAAAGATTTATTTTTTATGTGCATTGGTGTTTTGCCTGCATGTATGTCTCTGTGAGGGTGTGTGTCAGATCTCTTGGAACTGGAGTTACAGACAGTTGTATGCTGTCATGTGGGTGCTGGGAATTGAACTCGGGTCCTCTTGATGAGACCAAGTGCGTTCAGAGTGGTATGGCCATAGACTAATCAGGGTCCTCTGGAAGAGCAGTCAGTGATCTTAACCACTGAACCATCTCTCCAGCCCCCCACTACAATTTATCTTGAGCCACACTCTCCTAGCCCTCCTTTTCCCACAGCCTCTACTTCCTAGGGGCCCCTCCCCTCTGCTTTATTAGTCAGTCTCCTTCCACCCAGTGGAGTGAGACTCAGGATGAACTGCCTCCAAGCCACGTTCCCTTTGCAGCACACCCTCCCTCCGTGATGTCACCAGAAGAGCCTTGCTAAGAGGGAAGTCCCAACAATGTTATCTCTAGCTTTAAAAAAACCACCACCAACTGGTTCTGCAGTGTTAGGTCCAAATTCCACAGTGCCGGAAAGAAAAGCCGCAGCGCTCACCTTAAAGGGAATAAGAGAGTTTATTCTGACTGTGGCCAAGAACACAGATTTAGGTTACCCTAATCCCATGTCCCAATGTGGAAGCAGTTTCATCAAGTTTTTGTAGTTTCACAGAACAAAGAAAGCCAGAAATCAAGGCAAGTTTAAAATACGTTGGTGGGTACATGGAGACGAGGGAGCTTGCTTTGTAGGCCTAGTATGTTACCTGATGACATTTTAGCTCTTGCATTGCTGGAAGCTTGTGCTCTACGTTAATGGCTTCTAAGAGGTTTTTATCTATTATCACGAGGTGTCACTTCAGATAACAGAGTGGGGCATGGTACAACTGTTCCAGAAGGCCAAACCTAGCCCAAGATAAAGTAATTAGCCTCTGAACCATCAAAATTCCAATCTGCCCACGGTACTGAAATTCCAATGGGTCCATTAGTCTCTCCAGACACAGACTCCTTCCCGGAGTTTAGGGTTAACAGCCAGACACAGCTTCTCTTTGGGAATTTTAGTTCACAATAGACTCAGGATCTGCCCTGCCCCACCCGCCACCGCCGCCGCTGCCGCCTGTTTTCCTAGCTCTTCTCTTGTGTTATCCTGTGCCACCTTGCTCCTTCTCAAATCCCCCAATCTGCAGCGACAGAGAGCTGTTATTCTTTGAACCCTTCCTGCTTGGTCAGCTTTCAGTGTGCCTTTGCACATGCTGGCCCTTTACCCCACTCCCCCTTCCCAGTGAATGTCTGTGACTTCTTAGGTAATTGTCACTTCCTCAGTGAACCTTCTCCCAGCTCCTCGGGCAGAACAGGCTCCCCCTGCTGGGTTCCTCATACCTTTGGGTAATTACTTATTGATGCTTAACTCTTCTGAACTGTGAGCGACTGCCAAAGGCTGTGAGCGGCTGTCAGAGACTATGCCTATATCATGGCCACTGTTCTCTCCCCAGGGTACAGCTTATTATAAGTGATCAGTAAATGTTGTTGGGTAAATAGAATAATTTCTCGAGCCTCAATCAGATCAAGAGCACATAACTGGGAGCTGGAGAGATGACTCAGCAGTTAAAAGTGCATACTACTCTTGCAAAGGAATGGACTTGAGTTCCCAGAGCCCATGACAGGCAGCTCATAACTGCCCTGCAACTCCCGTCCTAGAGGATCTGACGCCCTCTTCTGGCATCCCCAGGCACTGCATACACATGCAATTACCCATGCACAGAGACACACATGTGCACACAATTTAAAATAATAATAAAATTAAATCTGTAAGGGCACATAACCTTAAGTATGTCCACAGAGATGAGGCAATGAGGGACCAGCAGAGGGCCCAGCCCACTCCTCACCAGCTACCTCTAACCTTAACCCTGTGAGGATAGGTTCGGTGGTTATCTTTAACTGCCAACTTGACACACCCTAAAATCACTTGGGAAAAGAGTTTCATTGAGAGACTGTCTACATTGGGCCGACATGTCTATAGGTGACTGTCTTAAGTCAATTGATGTAGGAAGACCCAGCCCACCTGGGTAGCACCATTCCAAGGCAGGAGGTCTGAACTGTGAAAGAGTGGAGAAACTGAGTTCAGTCCAAACAAGCCAGTGGGCATGTCTGAATTCATGTCTCTCTTCTCTTGGCTGTGGATGTGATGTGACTAGCTATCTGAAGTTCCTGCCATGACTTATCTACAACGATGGGCTAAAACCTCGTATTGCAAATGAAAATAATGTCATTACCCTCCCAGTTACCTTTTTTCAGGGTATTTTCTCACAGTAACAGAAATGAAATTAGGACAACAGGTCATGGGAGGAAAGCATTAGTATTTCTTAGAGTAGCATTGTGGTTTGAGTGAGAATGGCCCCCGTAGGTTCATATATTTGAATGCTTGGCCCCCAGTTAGTGGAACTGTTTGGGAAGGATTAGGAGGTGTGGCCTTATTAGAGTAGGTGTGGTCTTGTTGGAGGAAGTGTGTCATTGGATGTGGGCTTTAAATTATCAAAAACCCAAGCCAGGCCCAGTGTCTCTCTCCCTGCCTGCAACTTGAGGGTCAGATATGAGCTGGTAGCTACTTCTCCAGCACCATGCCTGCCTGCCTATCTGTCACCGAGCTCCCCACCATGATGGTAATGGACTAACCGTCTGAAACTAACTATAAGCAAGTTCCTGATTAAATGCTTTATGTTATAGGAGTTCCCTTTTTACAGCAATAGAACACTGACTAAAACAAGCATCCACTGTTATTTTTGTAATGCTTTATCCCCAGCACACTTTGTTTGAATTGTGTGACATCATGACTCATCAAATACTGCTGTTCTTGGGAATGGAAGAAATAAATGAATAAGACAGAAGGGCTGAGGGAAAAAACACCTCATCGTCCCTAGAGAAGTCGTTCCTCATTCCTCCTACCTAATATCCTTGAAAAGTAATAAGCTCTAACCTAAAGATCATCATCAAGGTCTCACAAGAAAGGGCCATTGACATTTTATAACAGACATTTCTTGAAAGATGAACAGTGTCCTCTGGTCGCCCTCCTGGCATTTGGAAAGCTGGAGTGAGTGATTCTCATTCTCGGCGGCTCTGACACAGAGGGCACAAATGGGTTCTAGTAGAACGAGAGATGGGAGCTGCGTCCTGCTAATGCACCTCAATAGCGTTTTGTTTAAAGTTCACAAGGATGTAAAGGGGGTGGAGAAAACATGGCCTTGATGAAAGGAAAAGGCGAACCACACGCCAGTCCTTACATGGCATCATTTCAAAGAGCTGTGCTGAAGGCCTCTGAAGTAAAGCGTTGCTGAGCAGTAAACACTCACAGAGCTGCGTCAGTCAAGGTTCCCTCGGGAAACAGGTGGGACACACAAGCTGGGCAGGTCGAAGCATGTGGACTCAGGAATTGGTAAACGACTGTGCAAACGTTTCCATAGTTCCCACGATAATAGATTCACCCTCTGAAACTGTAATCAAGCTCCCAATTAAACGCTTTCTTTTCTAAACTGCCTTGGTCATGCATGGTGTCTCCTCACAGCAATAGAACAGTGACTAAGACAAGGACCCGCTATTATTTTTGTAATACTCTCTCCTCTGGCAAACTTCACTTGAATTGGGATATCGTGAGTCATCAAATACTGCTGTTTGGGAGAATGGAAGACAGCTGGAATGGACTGACAGGAACACTGACCTGCTCAAAGCCTGTCCCTTGCTGTTGTGGAGCACCGGTTAAACCCACAGGTACAGCGTACAGCTCGGGCAGAGGGTGGCCTGTGTCACTGGCTGTCCTGTGGCCTGTACGCTGCCTAGCAACATCCTGGACCTCAGTCCACTTTCCTTCCTCAAGTAGTGATGATGACAACCAAAAATGTCTCCAGACATTTTGACATGTTTAATGGGAACAGAATCACTCAAAGTTGAGAACCATAGATCTAAGGGAAACTAGATATTTAAAACACATTCAATAATGAAAGTGTAACATGTGACGCTCCACAACTCCTGTTCCAAATGGTTGCTCTAATTGTAGAGAAGTTCACCTAGATGTATAGATTTGGGGTATGGTTAATTTAGGTGTGCAATTTTCTTTTCTTTTCTTTTCTTTTGTATTTTCAAGGGCATTTTTATAATACATTTTTATTTTATTTTAATTTTTAATTTTAAAACATACCATTGAAGAGCCAGGAAGGGAATTAACATCGTTCTACTATTTGGATAAACTTGCTCTTCAATTCAAAGAGGCCAATGTTATGTGAACTTCTAACCTAAAGTAATTTTTATTCTTTTTTTATATTTATTTATAAAAAATTATTTATGCCAAGTCCACAGAACAGCAAACCAAAAAAAAAAAGCTGGGCAGTGGTGGCACACGCCTTTAGTCCCAGCACTCAGAAGGCAGAAGCAGGCAGATCTCTGTTAGTTCGAGGCCCGCCTGGTCTATAGAGTGAGTTCCAGGAAAGGTGCAAAGCTACACAGAGAAACCCTGTCTCGAAAAACCAAAGAGAGAGAGAGAGAGAGAGAGAGAGAGAGAGAGAGAGAGAGAGAGAGACTCTGATGAATGGATTTCCTCTGTGCAGTGGCTCCTAAGGAGGTTAGATTTTCAGAGCTGGCATAAGTCACCACTGCTTGGTGGACATCCATCTCTCCTGTGTTCTCAAAGAATATTAGATGAGTGGAATGCCCAAAATGCTCTGTGTCTGAATCTTCCTAAGTGCCACAATTTGCAGTGATTAATTTTGCTTTTGTGTCCAGAGAGTATACAGATGCTTAAGATCCCCCAAGTGTTTTGTGATGAGTGATCAGTACTTGTTGAGTGTCTCCTTTGTGCCTGGCATCGTTCTAGGATCTGACGTGGCCACCATGGTTCCACACACTCTAGTGAGGGGAGCCCATGATAAACACTGAAACAGACATGAAATCCAAGAAGATTTGCTGGCAGTGTCCAAACTGTAGAAGCAAGTCATTAAAATGTGACTAAAAAACATTATAATCAAGATGCACTCAAAACACTGAGCACTAAATTTTAGTTTACATTTTATTAAGTAAAAAAACCATGTATCCATCACTTACATGTGAGTTGAGATCAGTAATATTGTCTTTACAGATTTCAAGAAAGTTCCATGCACATTGGCAAGTGTGTTCATGTTTTAGGGTGTTAATGCCAAACTTTTCCTATTGCTTATGTTGGGTTGCCACCTGGTGGGAAGATTGTGTAAGCTCCTCGCCGCCTTTATTATTTCTCTTGTCGGAATTCCACTTAGGGGATTATTAATACTACTGTAGATGAGGTTTCACCCATATTTCTTATGTTAGATTACAGCCTAACGGAATTTGTGTGGTATTACAAGACAGTCATCCCTTTTTACATGTCAAGACGCCTCCTGAGGAATTCGTCATAACAAAGCCGGTCTTTTCAGTATTAAACAGGCTCAACACAGATTGCATGTAATTGCACATACATGTTTCATTCGTACTACCTTTGCAATGCCCCCAGAGTGGAGTTTGTCTTCAATTGCACACTGGAGAAGATTTGCCCCGATTTTTCTGGGTAGAATGCCAGCTAGCCATCTGCTCACAAATCAGTGAGGTCTTTGCTGTGATTCAGGTAGAGTGCTAGCCCAGTGGAATTCATCTGGGTGGGATTACCATGTCATCACAGAACAGATATTTTTTTTCCTTCTACCGGTATACACATTGTAAGTTGAACATGTGATAGATAGAAAATGCATTTAAGAGCATTGGGGATATGATTCAGAAGAAAGAATGCTTACTGTGTAAACATGAGGACCTAAGTTCAAATCCCAGCACCCATGTAAAAATCTGGGTGTGGCTATGCCCATTCCTGCCACTCCAGCTATGTGGGGGAGCAGAGACAGGAGGATCTCTGGGGCTTGCTGGCTGCTTCCCTAGCCCCAGTTTCAGTGAGAGACCCTGTCTGGAGGGAATAAGATGGAGAGGAATAAAACAGGACATACAACATCCTCTTCTGGTCTCTGAGTAAACACAAGGCATACCCCCACCACACCACAACACACACACACACACACACACACACACACACACACACACACACGAAAATACATTTAGTAACCTAACTACTGACCAACCTAGCTAAGCCACACACTAAAAGTACTGGCTGCTTTCTTTTGTAATCTCACGGCTGGGCTGGAAACTGTGGCTGCTAATCCCAACTGGAAACACTGAGGAGGTGTTTCTGCTTGGGGATTGCTTTCTCCCTGGTGTAACCTGGTGGGATTATCCAGCTGTTGCAGAACAAATGCTTCTCTACTACAGTACTGACGAGAGTGCCACTTAGCTGAATTGCTGAAGATTCTAAAGTACATGACTGGTCCTCAGGCTTGTACCCAAGCTACCTGGAGAAAGAACTTTGGAAAACAAAGACACAGGCCTCTGCTTGCTGTCCTCTGGAGAGGGAAGCTGGGAATTTTCATTTTAACTTGTGCTGTCTATTGGGGGGGGTCTGTACTTTGAGAACAACTGAGAATCCATTTCCTAAATTTTAGCTTCCTACATAGCCCAGGTTTCCCCTGTATAATTCAATCATTGTTCCAGTTGGGAAGAGCTGTGGAGATTTGAAACAGTTGCTTTCTGGGGTTGTTCCAAAGCCCTCGTGGTACCTGTTGATCAACTGTTAGCCGTAGGTTTTTGATTTGTTTGTTTTATGGGTTCTTGTTGACGTTGTTTCATGGTATGGGATCTTATCTGTTTGTGGATCTCCAAATCCTAGAGTAGGTACTCCCCTAAAATCAGTTGTCCTTCAACAGTGACAGATTTGTTTGAATAAATGGAGTAGATGGGAGCTTTTTGTCTCCTTCCTTCTCTCCAACTTCTCTACACCTTACAGTAAAAGAAATCATAGGCAAGATTCTGTCAAAATCTTTCACTTAGGCAGGTACAAATTCTGCCATGCATCCTGTTCCCATGAGCTTGGTAGTACCTTCTTCTGTCCTTGTGGGTGCCTGCCTAGCCGGAAGTGCTGACCCAAGGCCCACTCAGTCATGAGACAGTCTTCCATAAGGGCAGACATAAGGTCATAGCTCTAAAGGTACTTGGCCTTGGGCTCCTGGATTGCTCCATTCTGTTCATGCAGGGGCAAAGATCCCTCAGAATCCTTCTTGCCCACCTCATCTCCAGAACACCACTTACCCACTAAAACTTATTCCTAGCACTTCTTAGATGCATCAATAAGTTCCTCTGGTACAATATTATTTTTATTTTAATTTTTGAGACAGTGTGTCATCAGGCGTGGTGGTACACGCCTTTAATCCCAGCACTCGGGAGGCAGAGCCAGGTGGATCTCTGTGAGTTCAAGGCCAGCCTGGTCTACAGAGCAAGTTCCAGAACAGCCAGAGTTACACAGAGAAACCCTGTCTCAAAAAAAGAGGGGGTTGGGGGATACAGGGTGTCTTATGTATGGCAGGCTGGCCTCAGATTTGCTATGCAGCTGAGGATGACCGGAAACTTCTACCTCCTGACTAGTGGGATTATAGGCATACACTACCACACCTGTTTTTTGCATATGGCATTGGGACTTGAGTTAAGGGCTCTACGCATGATCAGTAAGCACTCTACCAACTGATCTACACTTCCAGACCTCTGGTAAAAATTTAAATAGGGTACTCACAGGCTTTCTAATATACAGATTACTTACTAGGATTCTTCAACCATCATTGGCACAGCCCTTCAGTGCAGCTCCCTGATTAGGGTACATCACAAGGTAAATGGGTGGGGAAGAGTCCAGTTAATTAGTAGGCATGTTGACGACACTCTATTGACTGGATCCTGTTCATTGCAGATGTATAAACCCAAGGAGCATGAAATTATTGTTCATGCATTTATTCACTCACTATTAAAAGTCTTACATATGGAGTTTTAGGCTAAGTCTCAAGAATTGTAAGTCCTACTCTTACCAACTTCCTTTAGGCAACTTATGTGATAGCCTTGGACTCTTGGAGTTTAGTCTATCCATGAACAAAAAGCCTAAACTGGCCATTGCTGAAACTA
The DNA here is from genome assembly GCA_902168425.1 of Peromyscus attwateri. Lineage (NCBI taxonomy): Eukaryota > Metazoa > Chordata > Mammalia > Rodentia > Cricetidae > Peromyscus > Peromyscus attwateri. The sequence continues at coordinate 5,626 of CABHPP010001751.1, read as the reverse complement.
ACCCCAGTTCCTAATGTGTCACAGAGATACTATGTTCCAGGCAGGCTGAACTGGATAGTGAGCCCTATTTCAACAAAAAAAATAAGAAAAAAGTAAATGCAAAGGTCCTGCAGGTGGCGCTAACATACCAAGGTGGAATACCAACTTGCTCCAAGGGAAGCATGGGCACAAAGTCCACCTCTGAGTGTGTTAGAACTGGCTGGCTGGCAGTAAGCAGTAATATAATAGAGAACGGGGTGAGACACAATCTACCCCTCTTTGCATTTTCCAAGCATGAATAGACGTATAGGGCTGGCATTTTTACTGTAGCCCCAGCCAAAGCCAGCCTATCCCAGGAATAGCCTTGATACACTTTAGGGAATCATAGCTGGGGGGGGGGGGGCAGGGAGTGGTAGGGGACTTGAGTGGAATCTGAAGGGATATGACAACAGATGGGACAGGTGACCGAAGGCAACTCAAGCAGTGTCTTAGTCACTGTTCTGTTGCTGTGATGAAACACCATGACCAAGGCAACTTATAAAATAAAGCATTTCATTGGGGGCTGACTTACAGTTTCAGAGGGTTAGTCCATGACCATGATGGCAGGAAGCTTGGCGGCACACAGGCAGGTAGGCAAGTGGGCAGGGAGGGAGGCGTGATATCGAGAAGTAGCTGAGAGCTCATATCTAATCTACACGTTGCAGGCAAAGAGAGAGCAAGATTGGGCCTGGTGTTGGCTTTGGAAACCTCAAAGCCCAGCCCCAGTGACATACCTCCTCCAACAAGGCCACACCCACCCTAACAAGGCCACACCTATGAATCCTTCCTGAACAGTTCTGCTAACTGGGGACCAAGCATTCAAATATGAGCCTATGGGAGCCATTCTCAGTCAAACCTCCACAAGCAGTTTCATACTACGGAGCTATGAAAACTTGGGGGTGGGAGGAATAACAGAGATTAGTTGAGGCTGGGGGTATGGCTCAGGGTAAAAACACCGGGCTAGCATGCACAAGGCTTTGGATTCCATCCCCAGAGCTGCCAAAAAATGTCAAATTTGGGGGCCAACCAAGCAAACCAAGAACCCCTAACTTAGTAAGGTGTACCAGCTGCAGGTCGTAGCACCCTGGAAGAAAACTCACAATCCTACCATACCCCGTGTTACCCCTGACACCACTGCCCTTTGTTTCTGGAGACAGGTAGTCCATAGTCCAGGCTAGCCTGGAAAACATGGTGTAAAACAAGCTGCCTGGAAATTCACAGTGATCTTTAGGTCTTTGATTATCAAGTGGTGAGATCACAAGTGTTAGGCAGCAGGGCCTGGTTCCCATGGCCCCTTGGAAGCATAACTAGAAGACATCTGCTTACATTCATTTTATGGGAGGGTGGTGAGACAGGGTTTCTCTGTGTAGCCCTGGCTGTCCTAGAACTCACTCTGTGGACCAGACTGGCCTCGAACTCACAGGGATCCACCTGCCTCAGCCTCCGAAATGTTGAGATTAAAGGCATGGGCCGCTACCACCTGGCTAACCTTATAAATTTCTAAAATGAAAGCCATAGATAATATAACCTATGTGTACACATCAGGCATAGACTTTTCAATGGCTGTAATGTTAGGAAGTGAAAGAAAAAAAGCCAGGCTATGGTAGCACACACCTTTAATCCCAGCACTCTGAAGGCAGAGGCAGGTGGATCTCTGAGTTTGAGGCCAGTCTGGACTACAGAGCAAGGTACTGGACATCTAAGGCTACATAGAGAAACCCTGTCTTGAAAGCAAACAAACAAAAAAAGAAGTGAAAGCCATTTATTATAGACAAATGTGTGGGCTTGGACAGTGACTATAAACAGAATCAATGTGGCTATAACAGCTGTGAGTGTAGACTGACCTGGGATGTTAGCTTGGTGACTCAAATATCACTGGAAGCCTTGCTGTTGGTTATAGGATTTTTCTGCAGTGGTAGATAATGCCAGGAAAATCCCAGAACAAAGCACGTTATTGACACAACTGTCTCTCCATTCGCTTAGCAAGCACTTTTGTATTCCTAGCAAATCCCCAGACTCCTCACACAGGTTTTTCACCCCTCTGAATGTCCAAAGGAAAAGAGTTTCGAGTTGTGTGAGAAGTGTGAATGGCGACGGGGTGAAGACTCAGTAGGTAGTGTGCTTCTTGCGATGCACACATGAGGGCCAGAGCTCTGATCCACAGCTCCCATGTAAAAGTCTAATGTGGCTGCATATGCTTGTGATCCTAGTGCTGGGGGTGGGGAGGGTGGCGCAGGAAGACTCCTAGAGCTAGCTGGCCAGACAGTCTAGCCAACTGGTGAGCTCCAGGTGGAGAGCAATTGAGGAAGCTACTCCCACATCAACCTTTGGCCTACATAGGCACACACGTGGGTGAAAATGAGTGTGCACACATGAACATGTACATAACACACAGATACACACACACACACACACACACACACACACACACACACGGGGTAGGGGTGGGGATGGCTTTCACTGTCCAGGCTGGCTGGTCCTAGCCAATGAAGCCAAATGTTCACTACTGTGCCAGCCAGGCTCCCCTCAGCGCTGCTTCCACAGGAACAGAGTTAATTCTTAAATCTGTCAAACATCCAACCAATTCATTCCCAAGGCACATCTGAAAGGCAGAGGTTCTCACCAAAAGCACCGAGGACATCAAAGATCTGCATATTTATATACAGTAACAAAATTCTAGTATAGGGCAGGTTAAGGGCCAAGCATGAGACTTGACGAACTTTAACCCATGCAAGCTTCTTGAAAGTTCTAGGAGATGAACAGTGTCATTTCATTGTTTAGAGATGAGGCCATGAAAGCCCAGAAAGGTTAAGCAACTTGCCCAAGGTCATGGCACTACTAAGTGGTTGGGCCAGGATTGGAGACCAGGTGGACTAGCTCCAGAGTCCAGCTACTACGCTGCCTCTCCACGGGCCTGTTGCTAGGTTTCCAAAGATTAGTTCTGCTTGGGAATAAGTCCAGGAAATTGTTGAGAAAGTAACTTCAGGCCAGACTAATCAGCCATGGTTTGCATGATAGAAAAACAAGACCAGATTGAGAAGGGCATGCAAAATTATGTAATCCGTGTGTGATGGGAGTAGCCCTTATTTTCTTGACCTTAGATGTCCTAAACTCCAGAGCTGTGAGAAATAGATGCCTCTTGTTTCCAAGTTTCCCAGCATGGACTGGGTCCACTAGCCCATTACCCCCCATAACACAACTTAAATGGCTTATGTATATAATTGTATATATAATTCATATACTTAATAACTGCCACCCACTCCCCTTCCCTGCCAGATCACAAGTTCCCCAGGAGCACAGAGACACTGTCCATTAGCCACTGTCTCAGGTTCCTTCAGAGACTAGATTATAAGGAGGGGTTCAACATGTATTGTTCAGTGAATGAAGGTGTCTTAGTTGGTGTTTCTGTTGCTGTGATACGCATCATGACCAAAAGCAACTTGAGGAGGCAATGGTTGATTTCATATCACAGTTTATAGTCCATCATCCAGAAAGTCAGGGCAGGAACTCAAGGCAAGAACTGAAGTGAACACCACGGAGGAGCACTGCTTACTGGATTGCTCCTCCTGGCTTGCTCACCCTGCCTTCTTATAGCACCCCAGGACTACCTGCCCAGGAGTAGCAACACCCATAGTGGAATGGACCCTTCCACATCAATCATCAATCATGAAAGTGCTCCATAGGCTCGCTAACAGGCTAATCTGGAGGGGGCATTTTCTCTGTTGAGAGTCCCTCTTCCAGAATGATTCAGGCTTGTGTCAAGTGGACATGAAAATAGCTAGCACAGAAGGAATGGCAGGCACTGCTAGCCATTTCGTGGCCTAAGCACGTCCTTTAGCAGCTTCAGCACGCTTTATGTAGCAAGTACCCAAGTGAGAGACTATGAAAATCTTAAAGTTAACTAGAGGTAATAGCTTAATCAGGAGTGTCTGATGTGTGTACTGCTGATTTTGTAAATGAGACCATTTCAAATACAAACAGAGCCACTGGCTGCTACATACCTATCACTGCCTATAACAACGACAAATACTGGCCCATGTCGTTGCTTCTGTTTGAAGCCTACAAACCACCCCAGAACTTCCACCACTATTACTGGAATATTTTAAAGCTCTTTCCAGACATCTTATTACCACTACAAAAATCTTCAGTATGGGGGCGCCTGAGTATGGCAAACATGCAGCATACATGAGGCCCAGAATTCTATATTCCAGCACCAGAAGGAAAACACAAAGCACAAAACCCACCACTGTAGTATGTGTCTATAAAAGGGAAGGGCTCTTTTGAAAATCACTTTAAAAGCACTCTTGCATGGCTAAAAGTCTTTAATATATTCCAATATCTAGTCAGTGTTTGCCCAATGGAGCTGATAAATATCTATCTTGCACTCCTTTTGTTTGAGGTATATAAGCAAGAGAGACACATCTATTGTATGTGGTTAATAAGTCCCTTTTATTTTTTTTCGAGACAGGCTTTTTCTGTGTAGCCTTGGCTGTCCTAGAACTAGCTCTGTAGACCAGGCTGGCCTTGAAATCACAGAGATCCGCCTGCCTCTGCCTCCTGATTGCTGGGATTAAAGGTGTGCACCACCACCGCCCAGCAATAAATCCCCTTTTAACATGTGACACTTCACTGTTTGTTTTAATGTTGTCCATTGTTTAGTCATATACTAGGTCATCTGTCCTTAGCATTTCTTGCATCATGTTTATTCAAAAGGTGTTCTTTATTCTTTTTATTTTTTTGTTTTCAATTAAAATGTAATTATATAATTTCCCCTTTCATCTCTTCCCCATAACCCCTCTCATGGCCCCCACTCCTCAAATTCATGGCTTCTTTTTCTTTATTATATTTATATAAAATACACAAATACAACTTGCTGAGTCCTTTTAGTGGTGCACAAATATATATGTTTTTGAGGCTGACCACTTGGGATTGGGTAATGAATTAGGGTGCCCATTAGTCCCCGGGAAAGATTAATTCTCCCTCTGTCAGCAGTTACCAATTGCCTGTAGCTCTTCATATAGGGGTGGGGTCCCAAACCTAGGTGGGTTGTTAACTGGGGTTAGCATCATGTAGGTCTTGTTTAGGTGGCCACATTGTTGAGACTTCATAGGTGGAGCTTCCCTGTCCTATCTAGAAGACACACACAACAGACTTCCTGGCTTCTGGCTTTTAGAATCTTTCCACCCCCTCTTCCACAATGTTCCCAGAACCTTAAGTGTAGGGATGGTGTTACAGCTGTATCAATTGGGACTGGGCTCCAGATAGTCAGTTCTCTGCATTTTGATCAGTGATGCCTTTCTGTTATGGACTCTGTCTGCTGCAAAAAGAATCGTCTTTGATGAGGGGTAAGAGCCACATGTATTTCCTGTACTTTTTTTTTTTTTTTTAACCAGGAAGATTGCTGCATCCTTCAGCTGGTAGAAGTTTGAGTGGGTTCCCTTCTTGGTTGGTTTGGAGGCTAGAACAATTCACAAGCATCGAGGCCACTTCATCTCCTGTTAGGACATGCCATGGGTTGAGTTCCTAGTTCTCAGTATGACCCCATGTTCCAAAGTCTTTCTACAATGGGATCTATGGTCTCTTTAGGGGTTATGAGACTGGGGGGGGG